>JZKD02S0798809.1:712915-751697 GCA_000966675.3 Picea glauca
GAGCAATCATTGAATGTTGGTTTTCCCATTTGGGTTTCTAGGGTAAAACTATATTTCAATTATGAGTTTAAATTTAATTGTAACATGATCTCTATGGGATGACATTGTAGTAGTTGTGTTTTAGCAATGTGTTGTGAGAATATTTTAATGTGGTTCAGTTATTATTGCTTGAGATTGCATATATTTATTGTTTTCATAATAATTATCTATGACCCTTGGACCATCCATTTATTAAGTTTAATGACATCAAAGGCTGCAATGAAAGAGTTGTTGCAAATTTCCATTCAAACTTCTATTCCTAGTATTTTCAATTAACAACTCTCTCTCCTTTAGTAAGCCATTGGGTATCTGATAAGACTCTTCACTCTCTTCTTGGGGTTTTCCTTGTTGCTTGGGAATATTATATTGAGTACCAATAGGTGAATGAAGTATCCCACAACATTTTAATATTCCCATTTATTATTTTCTTCTATTAGAAAAATGGACCCTCATCTTTTCATTGGATAGATTTCCTATTTTTTTTATTCCATCGACCTCGTGGCATAAGAGTTTACAAGAAAATGAATACTCAAGAAAGCCATGGATAAGAATAGAACATTGTGATTAGTTGTTACATCTTACCTTCAACCATCCATTGTTTGTCTTCATGTATGTTGGAAGAAAACAATGTCAAGTGTGGAATGTTGCATTATGTTGATGTCAATTAATGGTATGGAAGGTGAATGTTGGACTGAGTGCTCCACACACACATATCTTGTTATTATTTAAGTGGTAGAGTAAACCTATATCTCATTCCCTATTTGGATGTTTTGTTTCCATCTAAAATTTATAGCCATACATTGGATCCATTCTTGCAACCCTTTTTTTTGAGATAACACTTTGTAGTTTTAAAAAGTAATTGTCCACTTGTCAATGCTCATATCCATAGAGGTATGCATGGAAAGTGAATTGGATTTGAATTAATGACAGAGTTTGCACATACCGATAGGAAGTGTGTCTGAATCAATTTCCACCTGAACCCATAGCATTGCAAACTCAAAAGAGTAGAGGCCTTGCAGTCATTATGAAGACTAATATCTCTGTGTAATTCTAAGAACAAATGACATACATTTAATTTTGCAAAGTACTTGTGTTGGTGAAGAAAATGGAATATAATCCCTTAGTTGAATTATTTACCGTGACATGGCTACTAGGTCCTTCCAAACCTAGCATGGGTAAATAAAATAGAGAGAGGTTGGAAGAATTGCAAGCCATCAATGCTCATCTTCAAGAAGAAAACAAGAACTTGAAGGAATAGGTCCATATGTTTAACTAGAGGATGTCATAGATGAAGAAGAACCTTGAGAGATTGGAAAGGATGCTACCATGATAAAGAACCAATTTTTTGAATACCAAGACCCCCTCACCATGGTTATGGTAAATTTGGACAAGAGAAGAGTTCAACTTGTACACCTGGGAGAGAAGGTCATCTAGTTGGAAAAATTGTAAGAGGATAGGTGAAATCATATGATGAATCGGTTGCAATAAGAGTTGGCAGAGAAGGAGGGATTGCAAAACATCCAAGCGACTACCCAGAAGAACAAAGAATAAAATATACCTCCTATTACCATTGCTAAAGCTACCACCATGACTAAGGCAACTTTGGTTTAATCTCATCTTCCATAGACATTTCTCAAGAGAATCTTGGTGAATTTAAAAATCATACTAGAGGCATTGGATATAAATTTTAAAGGAAGATGTGCTACGATAGATAAGGGATAGGAAAGATAAGACAAGGCATCCTAAGCCCCATTTTAGCTTGACACGGGGTCAATAACGAAGGCTTGGGTTTTGATGGTAGAGACGAAAAGGACATGAAATGCAAGATCACATTTTTGAAGGAAAAGGACATTGTGCATATGACCTACTCATTAAAAGAAAGAGCTATAGTACATGAAGGTGGAAACCCACTACCACCTCAACCTTATTATGGTAGATTGCAAAAAGGGTAGTAATGAGAAGATTTCAAAGACTTAGCCTAAAACTACACTCAAAAGAAGTAGAAATGAAATCAACTAGAGGAGGAAGAAGAAGAACCATGGGTATGCATTAGGTAAGGTGTCCCTTTTCCGCCATTGTTGTAGGAACAAAGGCCATATTGATAGTAGTTGCTAGTACTCAAAGGTATAATCATTCTGTGGGAATAAAGGTCATCGTGTGGCATGTTGTTGGAAGAAGAAACTCATGTGTCACAGGCCTAATTGGTTACAAAGGAGGAATGGCATGAATACATCCCCAAACCAAAAACCAATTCAAAGGAATAGCGATAAAAGGAGCATGTTAACTAGTCTAGAAAATAACTCCAAGAAATTTTTCCACCACTGCAAGTTGAATAGTCATTAGGAAGAAAAGTATTGGTGACTTCATCTAGGGCTTCACCCCGGATGATGCGTAATCAAGAAAGGAGTGTGCAGAGTGAACATTGAAGGAGACGAAGAGATGCTTGCATCTCCAATCCAAGGATATATAACATCATAGGAGGTCAATGACACCAACACGATGAAAAATAGTTTGATCGCAAGGGAAGCCACAATTCAATTGTTGTTTTTTTATTGTATCAGAAGGACCCCCTCTTGGAGACATATCGAATATTAGTGCATGGAGGTCAATGAACTTAGGGGGGATTCTTGAGAAATCCACAACAATTACCAAAGAAAATAGAATGTTGGATAATGAATTGTGATTACACAAAACGATTTTCATCCAAGTGGCATTATTGTAGATACACAGTGCTTGTAATCATTTGCAGGCATTGAAGAGTTGTTTTAATGCTAGGAAGCAATTGATCCTATAAAAAGAAGGCATATATTTCATGGGGTTGTTGTGTGAGAGTAGAGATACCAAGATCTCCTTGAAAAAAAAAACATACCAACATTCAACTTGGCTTCATTGAATTCCAATATGGACTATATCCAAGTCTAAGGGAGATGGGAATGCATGGTGATTGTAGATTTTGGATTTGGAGATTGCTCAAATCTCAGAGTCAGTGAGAAGAATTCTACATTGCAGGAACAAGAGAGATAGGAACTAGAGCCAGAGGCATAGCCAAAACAAGAGCCAATATCCAGATCCACGAGTGAGAGACAAAGAAAAATTCATAGATGTAGCCAATATCTATAGTTAGATCCATGTTTCAGAGAAGCCAATAGAAGGAACATTGATCCATATTGGTCCTATAATATTTTGGAGACCTAGAAGCCTCTTAATTGGGAGGTGTGATTCAAAATGGATCTAAACTGTAAGAATGGTTTTAGGCATCAATATCTAATCCAATTTGGAAATTAAGGAAGGTTAATAACTATATAAAAGACAATGCAAGGTAAAGTGGAATAAGAAAAAGGATAATAAAACATGAATTAATTAAAATAAAAAAATATAATAGTAGAGGAGAAGAGAGAAAGGAATGGAAAATGAAAGGTCAATCCCTTGTCCTTCCCATTACTCCAACTCTTCCTATTTATTATTGTCCTTTCACTCTCAAAGGGTATTTTTTTTCTAGGAGGAGATAATGCAAATGAGAAGGAGATGTGTAAATTGTTGAATGGCCCATAAGTCCTCAACCTGCATTGTAAACTAGAGATTGTTGAAATGAAAGATAAGAAATCATTGAATGTTGGTTTTTCCACTTGGGTTTCCAGGGTAAAATCTATGTGTCAATTATGTGTTTGAATTTAATTGTTGTGTGATCTTTATGGGTTAGCATTGTATTAGTTGTGTTTTGGCAATGTGATGTGAGGATATTTTAATGTATTCCAATTATTCTTACTTGAGGTTACTTTTTTATTTTATTTTTCATAATCATAAAAAATATGACCCTTGGACCATCCATTTATTAAGTTCAATGAGATAAAAGGATGTAATGAAAGAGTTGTTGCAAATTTCTAGTCGATTTTATATTCCTAGTCTTTGCAATTAGCAATTTTCTCTCCTTTCTTAGGTCTTTGGGCATCTGATAAGACTATTCACTCTCAAATTGGGATTTTCCTTTCTTCCTATTTGTCTTACATTGACTACCAACAAGTGAATGAAGTACCCCAAGTTTTCTTATTTTCATACTCCATCATTTCCTTCAATTAAAAAACTATCCCCTTAGGTTTTCATTGGATATATTTCCTATTTTCTCTTATTCCATTAACCTTGTGGCACAAGTGATTGCAAACCAATGTGTCCTCTAGCGATTCATGACTGAGAATAGAACCTATCCATTGGTTGTTACATATTTTATTCAACCATCCATTATTTCTCTTCATGTATAATGGAAGAAAATGATGGCAGGTATGAAATGCTACATTGTGATGCTTGTAATTAATGGTGTGGAAATGTGAGTGCTAGAATGAGTGTTCCACACATACAAAATTTTTTTGTTATTAATTAGTTGGTAGAGTAAACCTATAGCTCATTCTCTATTTGAATGTTATGTTTATGTGTTAAATCTATAGCCATACATTGGATCCATTCTTGTATCACTTTGTAGTTTTGAAAACAATTTTCCACTTGTTAATGCTCATATGCATAGAGGTATGAATGGGAAAGTGAAAAGGATTTGAATTTGAGAGAGAATTTTCACATACAAAGAGGGAGTGTGTGTCAATCAGTTGGAACCTAAAAACAGAGCAATCCAAACTTGTAAGAATAAAAGCCTTGTAGCCATTTTGAAGACCAATGTCTTTATATAAGTATAAGAACAAAGAACATAAATTCAATTCTACAAAGTATCCTTGTTGGTGAAGTGAGTGGGTTATAAACTTCTCGTTTAAAGATTACTAGGATTTTAGGCTAGCCTTTTGAGATGCGTAGTATATGTAGGTAAGAATAATAGACAATATTCCTAGTATCATCAAGATGAGTTTTTGAGGCCATAAATACCAACTAAGGTTGAGGGGGCCAGAGTGCATAATACTAAAATTCTAGACAAATGGAAAGGTTTATACTTTCTAGTCGAGTTGTGATGTTGGAATTTCTATGCATGGGGATAATTGATGAAATGGATTTGAGGATGTAGTTTTGGGCCAACGTTTCAATATTCCTAGGACATGTGAGTCAACATACCAAACCGGATGCTTGAAGGAGGAATAATACCATTCAGATGATGCCTAGGGTCAGAAAGGATTATCTAGGTTGGGAGGGCCAAAGAGCCCAGATTCCAAAGGTTAGGAAGGTGGCTAGAGATAAACTCACACTCCCTTGAAGTTGTGATGATGGACCCTCAATGCCTACTACAGTTACACTGGTATAGGGTGATAAGTTATACTATAGTAAAGGGATCCATGCCATGGTGAGCGGGACCATTCACAAAGGAGCTAGGGGGAATAACTTGGTGGTTGTGAAAGGTATGATTCAAAAGTGTGTGGAAGATAAGGGAAGGAATATAACTAGTGTGAAAGATAAGGGAAGGGAGTGTTTAAATTGAATTGATAAATGATTGCATGTTCTTATTTCATATTAGCATTCAAGAAGTCCAATTAAAATAATGTAGTTATATTAGCACACTATATTTGTGAATAGTGAAGGTGTGAGAGTTATGTTGATATTATGGTAGTTGCGGGAGGTATTTACCTCCACATGTAAGCATGACGAGAATAGAATATTTCGGGAAGCAAGAAGTAACCCTAAAGCATTGAACATAATCCTAGAAGACAAGTCGGCTCAAGGAAATGATTAATATTAAGTATTTAGTCTCCAGAATGAGAAGTCGGCCTAGACAACTCATAAAATAGTATAAATACAAGTAGCCAGACCTCATTTTGTACACATTGCTCAGAATTTCAGTTGGGAAGAAGTGTGCACTACAGGAACTGGGCTAGTGAGAAAGTCTGGGGAGCAGCTGCTGCAATCTGGTTTCCTGGTTTAGGCTTGTAATTTTTGTTGGTTATGGTTGGAATTTCTGATCAATATTGGTTATCTTCATGCATTAGCCTTAGTTGGCTATTGGCTTGCTTCCAGAATTATTCTCTGTCAAAGTTAAGGTGCTCGGGGGTGGCTTCAGCCTATGGTTGGGTGAAAATATTGCTATATTGTCTATGGTTAAATGAGCACATGCATTACTTTCTAACAGGTTATGGGCCCACACTATATTTAGACATTCTAACTTCTAGAAGATAGATTGGGAGGATTTTCTCGGTTACAATTGTAGTTGCAGCCAGTTTTTGATGCAACAACGAAACCCTAACCCTATTGTTGAGGCACCTTAAGTGAAGAGATTGACCTAATTTTTTGATAGCCTAGTGCGCCCTAGCCTGACGCATCTCCTGGTACTCTCAACAAGCTAAGACATCAAGTTTGATTTTTTGGTCAAAATCAAGGGTTGACCAAGTCAAAGCAGTTATGACTTACTCTATGAAGCCAGTAAACAAATTATAAGGGGATTCTAACTTAAGAACATGGAAAACAAGGATTGACCTCATCCTTGCCAAGAATAAAGTGTTGGACATCGTGAAAGGAAAGATTGTGATACCAGAGTTTGAAGAAGGAAAATAGAAGGAACCTCAGAACGTTGTAGTTCTGGAGAAGTTCAAAGACAATGACATCAATGCCATGAGTATCATAGTGGACTCTATAGAAGGCCACTTGATACCCTATATCTCCCATCTTGACTTATCTAAGAAGATGTATGATTCCCTAACAAACCTCTTTTAGTTAGAAACATTAGACAGGTAATGAGTCTGAAGAATGAGCTTCGTGACATGAAAATGAATGATGATGACAGCATAACATCATACTTTGTGAGAATATCTCACTTGAGAGATCAACTACAAGCCATTGAAGAGATCATTTCAGAAAAGGAACTGGTAAATGTAGTACTCAATGGTCTTCCCAAGACATGGGATGCATTTTCCGCAAGAATGAACACAAGGAAGGAGTATCCCACATTTGAAGAACTTTGGACTTGTTGTGCACAAGAAGAATCAAGGATTAGTGCAGAAGAGAAACCCCAAAAGAAATATGATGATCAAGCCTTCACAACAAGGTTCAAGAATCTTAGGAATAAAAAGAAGTTTGGCTCCAGGAAGGAACCAAATCAAGAGAAAGATATGTCAAAAATACAATGCTTCAATTGTCAAAAATATGGTCACTACAAGAATCATTGTTCCGAGTTAAAGAAAAGGAAGGAAACACACGAAGCATCAATTGTCGAAGAAAGGGAACCCTCAAAGAAGGCCAAGCAGGACAAAACAAACTTCTTCTTCTAAGACAAGGTAACAATATTCTTCATAATTCTTGCACATACCATGTTTGCATAGTTTCTGTAAATATCTTTCATATCTATTTCTTAGAATATAATATGTTCAAAGAGAAACTATACCTAAGACAAGACCAACAAGATAATGGTTGCTATCACGATGACTACAAGTCAGGAAATACAGATGAAAGGATGAAGTACATCAACAACCCCTGGTAACAATTCATGTGGAAGCTATTACATAAGTAACAACTACAAGATAAGCCGAAATAAACTTGAAGAAACATAGAAGAAGTAAAAAAAAAAAAAAAGTCAACAATCAAGAGGAAATTGGAAAAAGGCTTGTGACACTTTGTAGAAGGAAATAAGGATGTAGACAGAAGCATGGACTCTGTTAGATGGAGGGAGTCAATTATATAATTCCAAAAGAAGAGCATGCATTCATGCATGAAGCAAGGATTAGGAGGGACATAATCCTAAATAATATGATCCATTTAGGATTATGACGTATCTATCCATGTTCCCATCAATGGAAGCAGCCATTAAAAGAAACACATGTTCAGTTTGACTTTAGAAGAAGTATTCTTCGAAAAGAAGTCTTAAAGTATCCCTAGTTGTCCATCCACATCCATTATCCTATGATGAAAGAAAGAATTTGGAATCTTCAGGGAATGGAATCTATAGAAAACTACATGTACCCAAGAGCCAAAGAAAAGAATGAGGAAGAACATGAAGACTCTAAGAGATAAAGAAAATCCAGAACAACCAATCATTATATCGAGAATCACAAGACTACTAGTTTGTTCTGAACCCTCTAGAAGAAATCAAGCAGAAGAAATAGAAGTTGTGATAAAGAACAATGTATGGAAGACTTATGAATGGAAGCATTGTGAGATCCTGAACTAAAGGTTTTTCCAAATGGAGGGAGAAGACTATGATGATAGCTTGTTCTAGTAACCAATCATATCTAAGCCATTATATCTCCTGCAATATCAATAGTTTGGAGTTCACTTCAGATGAATATAAGGATTGTTCTCCTCAATAGAGTAATTGAACAAAGAAGCGTTTGAGGTATACCAGAAAGAGACCCTTGTATGCATATGGAAGAAGATCTTATATGGATTCAAACAACTTGTTGCAAGACTCTCATGCACATCAAAAGCGTGGTGAAAACTTTCTATGACAAAGATCAGAATGGTTACTTAGAATTTTAGGATGATGGATTAATAATCCATGAAAAACTCTCATGATGACAAAAGAAGTGCCACTTGGATATGTTCTAGTTTGACCCTTGCCACAATGTTATGAGCTATTAGGAAACAAAAGAGCTGAATTCAAATATGATATAATATAATGATCAGAGCTATATGAAGCCTTCAAAGAAAACCAGTGTTCCAGAAAGACCAAAGTACATTGAGATCATGCATTACATTCTCTGTGATGAGGTCCAGAAAGGAGAAGTGGTTCTCCAATATATCTCCATAGATGAGCAGATAAGCAAATATTTTGGTAAAGACTATGTCGAAGATAAAAGAGTTTGTGTACTCAAGAAACAAACTGGAGCTCATGGAGACGACTTCCTTATTGAAAAGGGAAGAGATGACTCCCAGGTTGGGAGGGAGCACTGAGGTGTTATTGATTTATGGACAATCATTTTTCAGTTTGAAAAATGGTCCAGGCTGAGTAGTTCCTTTCCAGATCGAAAAGTGGTTTGAGATTTCTAGCGGACAGGCATTTTCCAGTTTAGAAAATGGTCCAGATCAAACAGTCATTTTCATAATGAATATGGTTTGATGAATTGTTGATGTACCATAGACAATGATTCCCCTTGTGGCCAGTGTGGGGGAATGTTTTAGGATAGTCTTTCTTCTTGGAAGTCACTCTCAGCAGTGATCAAGAAGACTCGTCCGCCTTGTCGGACAATCATTCTTTTGAAGCTCATGGTTGTGAGAAGTTTCGATGAATGGTCTGTTTTGGAGGTTGGTGCGAGACATTCATTTCCTTAGGAAATGGTCCGGACAGTCATTCCCTAGGGAAGATTCATTCTCTACAGGCTTCACTTTGTTTAGTGCCGGAGGAATGGCCTAGATAGGTGAATGGTCCAGGTTCATCAATCAGAGGCATGCATTCCCTAGGGATGACTCATTCTCTCCAGGTTGCACTTTGTTTAGTGCCGGAGGAATGACCCAGATAGGTGAATGGTCAAGGCTCAAAAATCAAGATAGTCATTCTTCTATGCTTGAGAAGAATAGTCTAGTAGCTCATGACTAATGTCTTACCTTCTAAGGGAAGAGGCTCTTCCAAATCTCATAGATGTGAGTGGAAGAATGGCCCATATGATTTAGTTTATATCATGATGTTGTTATTCTGTGCAGGTTGATATAAGATGATATGATTGCTATGGAGATTGTATGTCTCTAGACAGTATATGTATTCTACTGTGGTGGATGTGTTCCACTAGTTGTGACTATGTGTCACTAATTAAGTCGTTGCATGCTACTTGGTGTGGTAGTGTACCACTGAATTGTAGTTGTGTAATACTATGGATAGACACTATTGTGTTCTATTTAATGACATTGTTCTGATTTCCTTGTAGACTATCAATAGTGTTGAAAATTATTATCATTTAAATGGATGATCAGTGTACTGATGGACAGATATTATCCAGACAGAAAACGGTCGAGGAAATTTATTCTTCTAGGACATATGCTCGGATTAGAAGAATGGTTTTTGTATCACTCCTTGGAGTGAGTGACTTATTCAACATCATGTCTGATTACTCAGATGGAGTATGGTTTCGAGAGATGATGCAATTGATGTTTTCAGATGACATTGATAGTGATGATGGTGCTCATGATCTAATCATGAGATAGTCTATATGACTACTATGATGTTATTGGTTGAATGGTATGTTTGTGCTCAATACCATTTCCTTCAATACCTACCTAGCTAGGAGGGAGTGTTGATATTATGATAGTTGTGGGAGGTATTTACCTCCACGTGTAACCTTGACGAGAATAGAATATTCCAGGAAGAAAGAAGTAACCCTAAAGCATTGAACATAACCCTAAAAGGCAAGTAGGCTCAAGGAAATAGTTAATATTAAGTATTTAGTCTCCAGACTGAGAAGTTGGCCCAAACAGCTCAAGAAACAATATAAATACAAGTAGACAGACCTCATTTGCTTAGAATTTCAGCTGGAAAGAAGTGTGCACTGCAGGAACTAGGCTAGTACACAAGTCTGGGGAGCAGCTATAGCCGAAAGCTGTCGCAATATGATTTCCTGGTTTAGGCTTGGAATTTCTATTGGTTATGGTTAGACTTTCTGATAAGTATTGGTTATTTTCATGCATTAGCCATGGTTGGCTATTAGCTTGCTTCCAAAATCATTCTCTGTCAAAGTTAAGGTGCTCGGGGGTGGCTTAGGCCTATGGTTGGGTGGCAATATTGCTATATTGTTTATGGTTAAACGAGCACATTCATTACTTTCTAACAAGTTACCCATGATTGTCACATGAGTAACTCTCTCACCCACACAATAGTACTAGTTATTTTAGGTGCATATTGTGTGATGGTTGTGCATGTCATATAATACCTTGCATAAGAACAAGTAAAATACAATGCAACTTCCAAACAAAGTTTCTTGAAGGGGGCTACCTCCATACATGTACATATATTATAAGGTGTATATTAAAATAATTAAGTTATTATAAAATAGGAAAACCAATAATAGATGCACTAACTAATTAAGCTTAACTAATTAAACAAAAGGGGGATTGGTGCATGCATCTTTGCATGGAAGGCAAGTGGAGTCATCCATGCAATTGGAAGAAAAATGTTTTAAGGTGATGAAGGGTTCTTGTAAGGGGATCTATTGTTGGGTTGTTTGTTAGTTGGATGGGATTGTGAAAGTTGAATAAGAATTATGTTGATTAGAAGGATATCCAAACTATTTGTTAATGGGTTTTGACCTACTAAGAGGTAGGTTGGGAGAAGCGTTTTCCTCCAATTCTTAGTTTCCCACTGCTATGGAGTTGTTGTTGCTTGCTTGGAGTTGGTGGATTCTAATCTATTACTAATATTGAGAGGTACGAAGGGAGGTTGGCATAATTTTATTAATTAATGGCTTAAGGGTTGTTAGTTTCAGACTAAGAGGTAGGTTGGGACAAGAATTTTCCTCCAATTCTTAGTTTCCCATTGCTATGCAGTTGTTGTTTCTTGCTTGGAGTTGGCGGATTCTAATCTTCTACTAATATTCTATAAGTTAAGTTTCCATTTTCTATTTCTAGGTACTAAGTCTCCCTAACTTTCTCCCTATTTTTAACACATACAATGGTTTAAATTTACCTATAAATCATGTGTTATTTGTTGGGATTTACTTTAATTAATGGTTATTGTTGTAAATATTTATGTTATGTGTTGCATTGTTGGTCCTTGTTAAAGCCCTTGTAATGATTTCTCAAATTATTTTAATTTGTAGGCACTATAAGAAATGTACATGAAATTAAGATGATCTTAAACTAATATAATATAACCTATCCTAGGGAATCTAATAAGATTCTTAAAAATTCATAGAACTCACAAAAATAAATGTAAGTGACAAACAAGAATGAGTTCACTTAATAATTGACCACATGAATCTTTAAACCACTAAAGTAAGCCTTCAATTAAACTGAAATATACAACTCCATGTTCATGTTATCTAAATAAAAGTAAGAAAAAACAAGAATAGATGCTAGTTATAGGAGGACTCTATAACAAATGATTATCCATTTTCACAACCTTCCAAAGAACCATGAAAAACAAGAAAATTCGATACCAATATCACAATAGAACTAGAAATCTATAGCAAAATGTGGCCTCATGATTCACTTTAAAAAAAGGTTTACAATGTGAAGGGAGAAATCCCCTTATCTTTGGGAAAATCAAATTTCTAGGCTTTTTTATTACTAACCCTACCTTTTCCTTTTACCATGCGACAATGAAATTTCAATTTAAGAAGGTTTCTTGTTTCCTTAGAGTCTATAAATTCTATTTTAAAAAGATATTGGTGACTCTTGGCTTTCCAACTTTCTCTCACTTTTTAATAATTTCTTCTAGAATTTCTGGTTTTTTTTACAATTTTCATAACCAATGTTCTCTCACTTTTGAATACCTTTTTCTAGAGTCTCTAATTTCTTTTACAATTTTCTCATTTTCTAAGAAAACTTTGTTCAAATTAAATATTCTCCTAAAGTTTACTTTTCCAAAATTATCCCATTTTACTATTTATCTTTTCATGTAACTTTTCAACAAAATTTTTGGGGACAAAGTATTGATAAGAAATATTTACAATAATGATAAATTGTCTTCTTGTGAATGGATGTTGCCTTAAAATCCTTTTAGCTTGGAATTTTTGTTGTGTATATAAAGAGGTTTTTGGATTTTCAACCTTTTTTTTACTTTGAATACTTTTTTTTTTTTTTAGAGTTTTTGATTTTTTTTACAATTTTTTCATTTTTTAAAAGGGTTTTAATAAAATTTCTTGTGAGTGGATGTTGGCTTAAAATCCTTTTAGCTTGGACTTTTTATTGTGTATATATAAGTTCCAGGATTTTTCAATATAATATTTTGTTGTTCAGGGTATTCTCAATATGATATTTTGTTAACAAAATGTCTTTGAATTAATCTATATCAAAAATCTTAATATATATCAAAAGTCTTAGTATAAAAGCTTTGAATTTTCTTGGACCCAACATTCTTAACGATTTTGAAACAATGCTTGTAATCTCCTCTCAAAAGTGCATGAAATATTATCATCACAAGACATATAAATAACAAATATATACCATTCATATCCAAATTCAAAGATCAAACAAAACATAAAGACATCAATTAATGACCCAGTAAAATTCTTGACTTTACTTCTGGCTGCCCTCTTCTAAGTGACCTCTTTTTGTTGTTGTTTGGAATTTTAAACTATGGATGACCGGAATTTTAAACCCTGGATGACTAAGTAGGATTGAATGAGTGATTGGTTTGCGCACTTTTGAAAAATACATTTTTGTTATGGATGGTGTAACTCTGTAACCATGATACTGCGCCTCCTCGTTACAAGTTTGACTCACAGAATATTGTCATGTATTTAGTTTCTTATGAATCTGATGGAACTTGTGTGTTTTTGTGACATATATTTGGAAGCTTTTTATGTTGGACGATGTTTGAAAATGTAGTAGTTTAAAATTTTTATTTTTTTTTGTTGTTTTTTAGTAATTTTTTTTGGTTTGATTTTGTTGGAAATTTTGTGATGAATAGTTAGATCTGTAGATTTGAGTGGCTAAGTTTATATAATCAGAATGTTTTAAAAGTTTTTCAACAAGCTAAATCCATTTATACATTCAGAAATACAATTTAAACAACAAAAAATAACGATAACGTTTAACCAATACCATTTGAAAATAAATCTAGTGTTCTTCCAAAAGGTGAAACCTTTTCCCAAACTTCTGAATTGTTTGACCATTCAATCTCTGCAGCTGACATAAAAAATAGATTGAGTAGCTTATTCTGGATATGAACAAATAATCTTTTCAAGTCCAAGATATGCGATGCCTCTAATTAATCGATTTCGAGTTTCCACTTGTCGTATCAACGGAGGTATCCAGACGAAGTATCTTCAGTAAATAAATCCTAACAATGCTATCTTCAGTAAGTATCTCCAAGAACTGTGGCTTATCATGATGATGAGTTGGTTGATCGTCGTTCAATCTGGGTTATTCTGACTCGTATAGCTAACTGGAGGAATCTTTTACTTTACTTCGAGAGCACTTCTTTCCCCATTGACAACCTAAAATCATATCAGCAAATGATTCATCATTCAACATCAAGGCATGTTAAATAACGCTCTACCGAGATTTTCCCTATCACTTTCGAATTCGAATTCAGATAGAAAAATTCTACTGTCAGCTGGAGTGTTATCATCCCCTTCTTTTCTCGTAAACAGTCTTAATTCATTCAATCGAGATTTTCTCTCACTTTCGAATTCGAATTCAAATTCAGATAAAAAAAAAATTATTTCAAGAACTTGTTTCTTTTTTGGTAAACACAATTTTAATTTATTTAATATATTTACATTTTTTCTAATATTTCCTCATATCTACATATCTTTATTATTCTTAATTCATTCAAATTTGTCCACCCCTACCTCTTTGTTGGATTTAATGTACTTTTACAATCTGAGCCTCCCATTTATTCTCGATTGGAATTAGAAGAAGAACTCATTTAAAAGGATCCACATAGAAGCTGATTGTATGGGAGGCTTCCCTTGATATGATCCAACCTTGGGTACTTTGTATTTATATTTCAGCAAAAATATCCCCATGAGCAACACCATTTTTTAAAAAGAGTCATCCTCTGATCCACGTCATCCATTGTCTCGCACCAACAAATTTCGTCAGTCTTCATCATCGACTTATTACCAGCCAATTATCTTGGGCAACTTCTAATACTCCTAGCAGATCAACTATGGTGCGAGGGCTAAACACATCCTCGTAAATCTTCTTCTCCAACTTTGTGCATTTATGATCATATGCAATTTTTTCTGGCCCAGAGGTGCTTTTTTAAAATTCGACTGGCAACCGATTAGAATTATATTGATTTTCACCATGATTTGCAAACCCAAATGATTATACATCTATTGAAGGGTCATTGTGCTCCAGGAATATGTGCTTTAGATTTTCTTTGATGAAGAGGTGAGATCAATCGTAAAAGCTTGTAGGTGGTCGGTTGTCTTCCCTCTTTCTGGAGTTCCTTTTCATCATTTTTTACGAAATGTTGAATGCTTGTTGTTATTGGGGATATAGAGCAGTTCAAGGGTGTGGAGATTTTATCTGCAGACCCCGGACAGGGAGCAAGCTGAGGGATCTATCTGGTTTTTTTGGTTAACGTCTAATAACCATGAAACATGAAACATTTATAGTTCAATTCGTTTTTCCTGATCTTTCAGTCTGCACATAAATAATTTACATTATGGCTAAGAACTGTGGGAAGTCTATTTTTTCCCAGGCAAACAACCAACTCCTCGTAATAGATTCTAGATTTTTCATTGGTCAATAACACAGTTCAGAATAATATAGATAGTAAAAATAACACTTCATTCCACAACTACAAGAACTAGACCCAATTAACCTAGGTATGAAGTCTAGTCTATTGTCTAAGTATTATTTAGATACCAAAGAAAATAGAAGTGTGCGAGTAATATCAAAATTTTATGTCAAATACTCAAACTAAACAGAGTCATTATTTGAAGTCATTAGTCGAGTTGTACCACTTGCATCACTGTAGATCTCCACTATATCGGTGATAGCATTCTCATCATGGGATATTATTGTGTATAGAAACCCATTGCCGGTCTATCCAAATACTTGCAAACAAGTTCTCCCTGAAAACTGTTTCTGTATTTATTTTCTCAATTCGTATTGGTTTCTGGAGGAGAGTTAGCACTGAAATGACTCTAGTGGTGACTGCCTGATGCCCCTAATGAATTGATTCATGTTTCTCATCATTCTTTGCACATGTATATTGAATAGTATAGTCTCCATCCATCTATATCTTATAAGCACGCAGTGCAATTTTTGGTCATCTGATATGTGCTCTCTTATACCGTAATCATTATCACCCTGTCGCATCTCATCAAATAGTGAAATGAGCAGAAGCCTCACAACTAGCAGATCGAGGTGATGAAGATCGAGTTCTGGAGGCAAATGCAATAATGCCAGATTCAGATCCTCTAGGGACATGAGCGTAGATGATAGAAGCGTGAACACTTTGCAACCTCAATGAACTAGTATCTAAGATAGGTGGAGAGTCCACTCCATTGATATTGGCACTTTTTTGGAGAAATGTCATTCGAAAATCTTTGGAAACCTGCCGAAAGGCATTCGAGGGTTAATCTTTGGAAACCTGCAGTATGACCGACCATCCATCATACTGGAAGTAGAACATGATGTTCAACTGTTGCCTTGCTAACCTGATCTTGCTCCACATCATGTCAGGGTTTCCATGAGATTGTTTCTTTAGCTTGATGTATTCCTGTGCTCCTAGTAGTCCTTCATGCATTTTTTAATCGGTTTCCTTTCTAGTTGATATTCACGCCCTTGCCTCGATCACTGTTGTGTCTCTATATGATGTGGATGTCAATTTACAACAATTGTAGGAATCTGTTCTTTTTTTTCAAATCTACAACACATTGTGCCTTTGAGTTAATGACCTCCTTAGCTTCATTATTGTGCCCTTGTGGCTTTGCTTCATCTCCTTTGGTAGACTCTACCTCTGATTCAACTTCAGACTTGGCAATAACTTCTTCTTTGTTGGCCTACATTGGCCCATATTTCTTACTAAGAAACACATCCTGCAATGCAATTTTCTTTTTCTTGCCCCACAACTTCAAAAACTTCTTTTGCACATTAATATTAATGGTACGCATTGATTCTATTGAAGGATATCCCAAAACAATATCCACTTCATGCATATCCATAGCATAAAAATTAGAGTCCAACACATAGTTTTCTATGGTGATCTTCAAATATTTAAAAATTTGAACATTTTCACCCTCAACCTATTTGATTTGAACATTTTTTACAGGAACTTGCAATCTATTAACCAAGTGAACATTGATAAAATTATGCATACAACTATGGTTAATAGAAACAATGATATTTTATTTATGAATACAACCATGAACTTGTAATATAGAGTTTCCACATGGAAACAAACCCTTGGTACTTTTTGTATCCATTTTTCCAACATGAGACCACCTATCTAAAAATATATTTTCAAATTCTTTATTGAAGAATGTCATTATCACATCTTGCTATGAGAACCCCCAAAAATAGAACTATGGTTTGTAAAAAAAAAAATTGAAAATTTGTAAAATTTAAAACACTAATAACTACACTTCTCAGACTCCATTTCCACCGATTTATTTTTTAAAATTGAGCATTTTTCTCGGAGGAATTAAGATATCCAATTTGTTTATGTCAATTCTACTCATAAATTTTCGGATTGGAACCTGAAGTGCACCATCCATTTTTTTTTTTAAACAAAAACATGTGAAAATAACCAAAAAATTATTCCCTTCTTTGGCCAAGGAAAGTGTTATAATACCACACGTTAGGTACCTGAATAGATCTGAATATATTTGCAAATATACTTTAGAAATAACCAAGAATAAACGAAATCATTCACCAATAATGAACATATGAATGTAGACAAAACCCTTGAGGTAGGGTAACACCATATATTAATCATTATGGAAGGATAAAACTCCTCAAACAATTCTTTCTTGTTACAATCATAATATATTTAATCATGCTTCAATACATTGTTTACACTTTTTTATATAACACTCTTATCTCCTCGGAATCTTCTAGAAAACCTTCTCACATTTATTATATCTAACTACCATATTGATTTTTATTATTAAATATAGTGTACCTAGTCCACCTTACATTGAATGGCTTCCACTAATAATACATAACCACATTCCCATTGGGTACCTACCTAGATACCCCATATTACCTCCCTAGGTATACTACATTGTCTTTTCAAATTTATTATATCTGACTACCATAATGAGTCTTATTATTAAATATAGTGGACCTAGTCCACCTTGCATTGAATGACTTCCACGAATAATACATAACCACATTTCTATTGGGTACCTCCCTAGGTACCCCATATTACCTCCCTAGGTATACTACATATCTAGAATCAAGTTCTGTCTACTCATTTTAGATCATTGCTATACAATATTTTAATGCACTGATTGACATTGTCAAGATTCATAAGGACTTAATTGATTTTAATTTTGGGAAAAACTCTTCTAGTTTGCAATGCACCTCATACTCAATCCTTAATGCTTAGCATAATTGTTGATTCTACTTGAAAGTCAGTCATGAGCTATTGAAATACATAGAACAAATTTAATGACCCCAAACAAAGATGCATACAACTTTCAAGTAGATAAGAGCCATTGGAATTCATGAGGTGCAAAAATGAAGACTACGGTCCATTTGATGTGACACATGCAAAACCTTGTGAAACAAACTATTTTGATGATGCAATTGATGTAAGCTACCATGATTTCCTTGGGAACAAGAAGGCCAAGCAAGCATCTATTCAATTTAAGTCCGATTAGAAATATACATTCGTCATTAAGAATAAAAAGAACAAGGTCAAGGGAACAAATTCTAGTCGAGGAGGCTTGTTTAAAAATTTAAAAGTGGGTGCCAAAGTTGGTTGACTTGGGAAGATGTTGAGGCCTCAACAAGGTGTAATCTCAGTCAATCATAGTGACATTGAAACTTGAAATCCCCCCATTCCTCAAAATTTCATGAACTCTTTTGGGTCATCAATCAATTTTAGAGGGATGATCTTGACCATTCTTGGCAATGTAGGAAACATTTCATTGTTTCTCCCTTGACCCCCCATGAATAGATGTAGGTCAACAATCAGCTCGGGAAGGGAATATATTAATTATGCACAACAACATATAGGTTATAAGTAATGTTCATGTTTAATGTGTAAACTAATTACCATTATATATATACTTCCATCCCAACCATCAATCTAATTTTAGTCTTAAAACTGCCCACCCTTTACATGAGACCTCCAAAAATTTATTTTCTCTTAGAATTTGGCAAGAATTCATTGGGCTCTTAAGGCGAACTTCCATACAAATGGGATATTGAAATACTAAAGTGCTAAGGTGGCTTTTTTTTATAGGTTACATGAGTGAGGAACACAAATTTATGGTGGAAACATAGGGTTTTCAAGGTTTGAATGAGGAAAACATCCCCAGGTATTTATTTGTAGATTTAAGAGGGGGCCCCAAGGGAATTTTTTTTTGAGGTGGGTGTCCTTGTTTTCCCTTGAGTCATTATTTCTCTCACAGGGACAAATGTCGAGGCATAATTTTTGGGAAAAATTCTATGCCACTCTAGACCTTTGAGTTAGTTTCTCATCCCCGAGGGTGTATCCTCATGTTATCCTTAGGATACGTTCTATTAATTTTAGACCTTTTTTTATTGTAGATTGGTGGATCATGATTGCTTTAAAAAAAATGTTATTTATATTGATTTAGAGTGACCAAGGTGAGTTACTAAATGCTACTGGACATAAAATCAACTAGTTCATGTTAGAAGGGTGCCCTAATCATGATTTAAATATGATAAAAACAATGAACATGAAGTTCTGAAAATGTGCTTATGTTTATTAGAAAAAATATAAATCGGCATGCAATCAAACATAAATCCAATAATTTATTCAACAAAATATGAGATGGGAAAAGGAAACCAATGTAAATTTCTTGATAATTATCTATTCATAGCCATAAAATACCTTAGCCCTTATTATAGACAATAACTCAATAATTCATTTGAATACAACAATGGCACTATAAAATATCACTATTGAGACTTATTAACTCCCTTTCACAATTTGTATTATATCACTATTGAGACTTATTAACTCCCTTTCACAATTTGTAATACAATCTCTTGTTTCCAAAAGGAATGGGTATACAACAAGGAAAAGAGATGGGACCATTGTGATAGATCCCATCAAGGAAAAGCAAGACAAAACCATTTCAACGTGGGTCTTTTTCTCTAAAAATTTCAGATTCATAATAATAAAAAAACTTTTGATTCTTTATGTTATTGTAGTATCCTCTCTGTATAGGCTTTGTCTACCTCAAGATGCATGGTAGCTAAATATTGAATTCTTAGAGGATTAGTTGGGTTATCAAACGGGTCCTTTAACTAATGCAACAAAACTAGGTAATCCATGATGTGAGGCAACCAAAAATAGTTAGCTTCACTAGAGAAATAACTAAGTCGTCACCCTTAGGGTATGTATTTAGTTAGTCTTTGTCTCTACAATGGATCTCTTTGTATTTCACTTGATTCTATGTCACTCATCTTGTAGAAGGGTTTCCTTCCTATTGGTCCTGACATTAAACTTAAGGCTCAAAGGATAATATCAGGCATTAGGAAAGTTTTCAAGAGTTTGTTTTTAAGATTCTTTTTCTACCTTAGTTGTATGAGAAAAATTCCTTATATGAAATTAATTTTTTTACAACAGAGAGGTCGTATTTCGTGTCTGAGTCAAAATTGAAAATATTGAATGGAGCGAGAGAAAAATACAAAACTTTGAAACAATGAAGGGCATCAATTAATGAAGAATCCCACCTCATTGTAGTATAAGAAAATAGATAATGTATCCTTGAATAAAGTATAAAATGCAGGGATTTACATATCAAGCAGGTCTTGATTTACTCATAGTAAATGCAAAGGAAAAATTGCCTACTTAATAAATCTGATACAATAGGATTACAGTAGTTGTTGTATTAAATTGAAATCAAACATTTATTTAGGAATACATGAAGAAATGCTCAGAAATGGAAAACAAAGAAACACATAACCCAGATGTAACAAAACCTGGAATCTTTGTCTGCACTTGTATTAATACTCTATACTGAGATTTTTCTCTGTTACAATCGACAAGAATCAACCTAAAATAAGTCTTTAATGTATGTATTTATACAAAATGGTCTCAACCCAACGGTTGGACTTCTCATAGTTTAAAAATAGTAAATATTACAATATGCAAAACTGAAAGGTTCCATTAACATCTCCTATGTCTCTTCACTTGTTGACATAGACGTTTCTTCTGCTCCTTTAGCTTGGAAACATCTGGCATCTGATCATGATCTGTGTGAGTAGTGTGTACCTGTTGTCTTACTAGTTTCCAGATGTGCTTTCTATCCCATATTCGACACACTGGATACACCTGCTTACTAACTGTACTACTAACCCAGAAGGTTTTGTTTCTTCATTTACTTCAAAAATGTACAACTTATTTTCTATATTAGGCAACCTATCCTGTATCTTATTCTCCCCCAAAGATGTGGCTTGTACCTGCAAACTAGGATATACTATCCATTTGTTTATTTGGAGAAGATCGATTTGGTTCATTTGTTGGATGGTTGTCTAGGATTCTTCTTTGTTGGTCTTAGAATTTTGTTGATTCTTTGCTATGTCAATCTACCCTAGGGCCTCGGAGATACTATCTCCTTCAACATCCAATAATCCTTTGTCTAGTGAAGACAATGCTTCTTCACAAGCTTTATTTACCTCTTTGGCTAATCTTTTTCTTTAAGCTAGATTTGTTTCACAGGCCTTCAAAATTATGTTGCCTCGGGTTTGCTTAGAAAGAGACAATAGAGGAACCTCTAGTACATCATATTTTGGTTTTAGTAAGACAACCTCTTGAAACTTGGCCCGAGTTGTAGTGACTTCTCTTTCCTTAATAATTTTGAATTGATTCCACTTTCGTAAAAATATCTAGCTGAGTTGATTCCATCTTTTCATGTACTTCTAATGCCTGAGTCTGGAAAGTTGCCATCTCCACTATTGTTCCTTCAACCAAGTCTGTCTTGGCATGTAATTCCTTGATCAATTCTTCCTGTTGAGTGGATACTTATATATTGGCCTGTGAATTCCGACACAACTCATCAAGGTTGGTTTTGAGTTGTTGAATTTGTTGTCTGTCACTGGATCTGACCTGTTCAAAATCCTTATTCATCTAATTTCTCACATCTTTTTCCATTATTATGATCTTGCATCTGCCTTACTAACATATTTATCTATTTCAGTTGCTCCACTAGGTTTTTTACCAAACACTGATTAGCCATGGCGAAGGAACCCAATGAGCCTACCATCTCCCTAGTGAAATCTGTATCATCTAGGCCCTGTCCATCATATAAAATCCCTTGCCTTTTGATAGTTGCACCATCGTTTTGATGATTTTCTCTTTTAACTATGGCCCTCCTCTTCTTGTTGAAAAAGAAGTTCGAGGGAGGCATTTCTTTTGCTGAAATCGGAGTAAGGTCCTCTACAAATATGACTTCAGCATTTGGATTTCCTTGACTTAACTATAAAGGTGTTAATAACATGATGGGGCTACCTATCTCGATGGACAGTTGCTTCTCTACTGTGTTGGTAGCCGTTTTATTTGGTGTGGATGGTGATGTATCTTGTCCATTTTTTTATTATCAAATATTCAAATTGAGATTTGCTTGATTACCAGGTGGATTTGATAATGCAGTATCCACTTTCTACATCAAAACTTCAATTTTCTTCGGATCCTCCTCAGTATCCTGTTCACTAGAACTTCCTTCCTCCAAACCCTGGGTTGTAGTTTCCTGTGTATATGGAGGTGTCATAGGTTCTCCCTATAATACCTTAGAAAAACTATTCCTCTTGTTCCTTTGTAAATTGTAGAAACTGGACAATTGATCTGGAGCCATAGATCGAACTTTGCTCAACACTTCCTGGTACGACTTGGCTACCCAGAATATTTCATCCTGTGGAGAAACTTTGCGTACATATTTTTTTAGATTGTATAGAGCCAGGCGGGTTTCTACAATATTCTGGGGATCGTGCCTCTTGAACTCAATATTAAAAAACTTGACGTCTTCTAAGGCTGCAACTTCTACTTTCGAATGACGAAAATCTTGTAACGAAAACATACCAACCTAAAGCGGGAAAGTTGCCCATACCTTTTTCTGGGACGCTTTCAATTCTTATTGATCCCCCCTATCACAGTTTGATACACTACCTCTCAGCACACCAGTCGATTTGGTAAAAAAATTTGTAAAGCGTGTGGGGGAACTGAACACCCAAAAACCCTGATGTAGGAAAAATGCTCCTTAATAATACCAGTCTGCTAGTTTCCCCATGTTGGCCATGATCCTGTCTGAAGTCCTGGGAGGCAGGAAACTGTAGAGGGCGATATGCATCGACACCACTATGTAATGAAAAATTGCATAAAAGAAATCTCGGGATTTATCCTCCCACAACTTGGAGTGATAGAAATGGATGGGCTCAACGTTGGTCGAGGTCTTTCTCCAGCTCATCAGAGGGAAAGGCCTCATAAAATAAATGGCATCCATAATGTATGTTGACATGTAGAAAGGGAAAGGTTTCCCTTTGGCCTTCATTGACTGATACTCTGTGATTTTCTTGGCCAGACTGTCCGATAATATGTTGGCCCGGTTGAAAGGATATCCATCTACTACTTCATGCATGATTGGTACCCATGGTAACAGGAAGTGAGCAATGTCCTTCCTCCCAAAAATTCTACACAACATCATAGCCACATAAATCATATGGGCGTCTAATGATGTTGTGACATATATACCATGGGTGTCTTCTCTGAATTTCTCAGGGTGTCCCCACCAGTTCTTGATTAAATCCAGGTATTTTTTTCCATATTGAGAGCACTCTTCTTTGTCAAACGCCATTATAAAAGTGGAATTGTAATTGTATTTAAAAGTGGGAGATAATTTATACATTACTTTTATATGCTCCGGTCGAAAGGAACCGATAGACACCTTCTGTGAATTGCAGATGATCCTAGTTGAAATGTCAACATTCTCTAGGGCCCAACCTATCATGTCGTTGTATGGCATGAACCTTGGTCGCGTGGCTATTTTGTGTAGCTCTAATTGAGTTATATCCCTGAGCTTTGTCACATGGGTTTCGATCACCTCGTCGCCCAAATCCTCTAGGCAGTTGATCAACTTGTGTTGCAGAATATCAAATAGTTGTGTCCAAGTTTTCATGGTATCTACAGCTCTCGGTGAGGTGTCTGAGAGAAAAAATTTGTTCGGGTTCACGCTCTCACCAGCTTCTTTAGCCATTTTTCGCGAAGCCATGATATTAGTGAGCTCATAATTGTGTTAACTGTTATAGAGAACCGCGTAAATTTCTCCGTTTGCCAAAACTTCTTGTTCTACGAGAATGAAAATAGAGTTCAAAAATCCAATATCCTTATTCACCTTAAGTGTATTGATTTTTGAATACCTTTACTGATGATTAATTCATTTTCCTTAATGATAAAATATAGGTGGCACTCTGCAATATCTATTGAAATCATTGCCACTGATTCATGATTAATTCCATTAATATCAGTGGTTCATGATCAGGGGTTCGAATGAAGTAATTTTGAAAACTCTCGAATCGCGAATTCATGAAAAAATCAATTGAGAGATAATCTTGTTTAACATATTAATTGATCATGTTTAACTTTAAGTCTTTTCAGGATTTCGAACTTCAGGCATTTGACAATAGCTCGAGATAGAGTTCCCGAAACTCGAAACAGCGAAGTGATTAATCACTGAATAATTCATTTTAATTTTAATTAACATCACATAGTGTTTAAAGTATTTCAGAAGTTTGGACTTCGAGAATTCAAAGTGTAATGGATTGCAAATATCCGAACTCTAAATGTGCGAAGTTATTAATTAAATTTTAATCTAGGTTAACGTAATTAATTGGGGTTTAACTTTTTGGCACTTATTGTTTTGTGTATTGGCAAGTTAACTTTTATTAAATTTCCAACAAGCCATTACCCGTAGTGATGTGTCAAGACTTTAGGGAGGTACATGTGTACTATGACTAGGATCATTTGAGCAATTTTCAGACATCGGGACTTTAAAGTTGCGACATGGTGAAACACCCGAAGTGCAAAGTTCCGAAGTAGCCTCTAGTGGCTTGAATTTTTTAACAATTAGGAGACTCCAAAAAATTGATGGAAAAGGGATCGCTCGATCAATAGGAGAGTTTAGTCGATGTTGGACATCGTGCACGACTTAAGACTAAAAGAGAAATTGATTTAATATTTGAAAATCGACTTCTGAGTTATTATAAAAGGATAAAGTAAAGCTCAAGGCTTAGAATTTATATTTGTTCCAACATAGGCTCCATCTAGGGATCACATCTGCCTCCGAGGCATGGAAGAACAGTAGACCAAGGGCCTTTATTGGGTAAATGGAGTCATCATTGGGTTTCTGGGAACACCTTTTAAAATCATACAAAAGGAAATTAGACTTTAGTCGTGTCTCAGAAAACTTTCAAAACACAATCATTCACCGATCTTGAGTTTAGGCTATTAATAGTTTCCCTTTTCCCAAAACTGAATTCGGATTTGTTTAAGATAATCAAAATAACTTTAACTGAAGTATCAAACTTTAGTTGATTCTTTTTGCATTAAGGCATGGTAACTTTAACAATTTCTTTAGGGAATCCCTTGTAGGTTCAAAATGTAAATATTATCAGAGAAAGAACTAGCTTCCAGAGTATGTTTATACATGTATGACAGCCTTAAAAATATCATAGATATTGCTTCACTTCTAGTGAGCATGTTCAGTACCTCGATGAAGTTATCTACATCTCCCATTGAATTTTGCTTCACCACTTCAAATAGAATTTTTTCATTTTGTTTGAGATGAGGGAAATCATTTAAATGAATTTCCTTTCATCATCTCTTTGGAGAAAATGGGGGCAATCGAATTTTGAATTTCCTTTCACCATTTGTCTTGGACTAGATGGGGGAAATCATATTATGAATTTCCTTTCACCGTCTGCCTTATTTTTTAATATTTATGAAGTGGGGGAAATAAATTGTATTAATCATACATGGATGATATATTCATAAGATTTAACAATGAAGGTCTGTCAACTATTTTTTATTGTCCTCTGAGCTACCTCTCTCCCGATCTTCAAAACATCTTTTCCTATAGGGAAGATCTGATGGGGAATTTGTATTTTCTAGGGATTTTCCTTGAGCGAATTAATTAGTTAAAATATGTTAGAAATGATAAAGTTACCAGGATTATCCTAGACATACTTTCTCTCAGTCAAAATCAGAGGAACATAAAGATTTTTTTCCTAAACTCGTTTTGAAGATATGTTTTTAAGCTTCAGAGGTAAGGCAAAACTCTTTCTTTCTGTAAAAATCCAAGGTCAGGTAGATCATGAAGGATGGAGTGAAAGCTCTCAAATATGCTAGATGAAAACAGAACAAAGAGTCAAAGGCTTTGAAAAGGGATCTCATTTCCGCATAAGTTTTTTTATTATCAAACATTCCCTTTTGTTCTATTTTCTTTTCTTTTTATTTTATTTTGTCTTATTCTTACTTGATTTAGAAGTATAGAAATTTATATCTTTTTCATCTTCGATCAGGTGATTAGATTTATGAAAGTAGCACCTTAATTATATCTGAGAGGACTTCTTTCAATAATTTTGTATCTTAAACAATGAATATAGAAGTTCATAACTAAAATTTTATTTATGTTTTCAGTCAAACTAACTATTAATCTATCACCTGTTTTGAGAAAATAATTGTTTTGAAGAAACAAATGTCAGACTCCACTACCTCCTTATTTCTTATCTAACAATAAGTATTATGCAAGAGTATAAAGGAAATAATCAGAGAGTTCCGCAGAATAAGAAAGATATGCAGTACATATATCTTGTTTTTGTTTTCCGGAATATTAAGTAAAACTAGGTTTATTTAAAATGTAAAAGTAAAATTCAGGTAACCTACGAAAAAAGAAACAGAAATTTGAAAGAAAACAAACCAAACTGATATATACAATGGGCCATGGATGATTTTAAGGATGGAAATTTATTTTTAAATGTAGAAACCTTGACGAATCTTATTAATCCTTCATATGTCAACTATAAATGTTTGGCGATATTTTTGTAAAAATATTCAAATTTCTAATTATTTTATATAGTTTTTATAGAATTTGGGTGATTTTTAAGGTGAAATATTTTTATCCTATAGAATTTGGGCGAATCATTTTCAAAATAGTGAATCTTGTTTTTGAAAAAACCATGGAAAATTAGCCCATGAGCAAACTTTATCCCCTAAAATCATCCCTGGCACTGTGAAATATGTTTATTGCATAAAATGTTTTAGATAGCACCCATTGATAGGGGCATCAAAAGTTTTCCCATCGATATTCTCTAGTAGGAATGAATTCTTCCCCTCTGTAGATGAAATCCTGGATAATCCAAATGAGAGGTGAATAAACTTACCATGTTTTCCTGTGTGTTCCTTCCTGGCATCCCATTTCAAAACTAAATCCCCAAGAATAAATTCCATGTCTTTCGCTTTTTTGTCGAAAAGGGATTTCATATTATCTTGGTATTTTTGAAGTTTGTCATCGACTTCGACCCTATTTTTCTAGACTTAAATTATTTGATTTATTCTCCTTGTTACATCATTCAGCTCTTCATTTGCATCTTGCCACAACTTCATTACTAGAAGAGCTAGATTAATAGGGAGGACAACATCTGTGCCATAAACCGTTTGGAAAGGAGGCATATGTATTGATTTCTTAGTGTCGATCTAGTTTTCCCATAAGGCATATCTTAGGTGGACATGCCAAGCCTTCTTATTTTCCGTTAATACTTTCTTGATTATATTCATCAAACTTTTGTTGGATGATTTGGCCAGCCCATTTCCCTGAGGATAATAGGTTATAGAATGCCCCAACACAATGTTGTATTTTTGACAAAAACTTATCATTGCCATAGATTTTAATGCTTGAGCGTTATCTATAACTATCTTTCGGGGGCAGCCAAATCTGGATAAGATGTTTTCCTCCAAAATTTTTATAACTATCGAATCTGTCACATTTCGAATAGGAATGGATTCCACTCATTTCGTGAAATAATTGGTAGCAGTCAGAATCCATTTATGTTGGGTGGTCGGCTAGGGGTGGGTTTCTCCGATTAATTCTAGGCCCCATTGTTGAAAAGGAGCCTAGGTCTAAAATGGGACCAAAGGTAGTGCAGGGAGATGTTTCTTGCTAGAGAACATTTGGCAAGGGTTGCAGGTTCTAACCTTAGCGTTCACATCAGTAAATATCTTTGGCCAATAGTATCCATCTCTTAGAATCTTGTAGGTCGTGGCCCTCTAGGAATGATTTCCTCCACACACTCCCTTGTGAAATTCATTTATGACATCCTCTGTTTCTAGTTTGATTAGGCAACGTAGCAAGAAACCTAGGGGGTCCTTCCAATACAATTGTCCCTCAATAATACAGTATTTAACTACGTGTAGTTTTAATGTTTTTTTTTTTTATGGAGTCATATCACTTGGTCATTGAAGAGTGAGGAGATATGCAACAATATCACAGTACCAGTTGGAGGAATAAAATTTATCTTAGATATGAAATGCAGGGGTTTGATCATCAAGCTCTCCCATGTCTGGAATAGGTCTATGTGATTCCAGGTGGTTTATCCCAAATGCTCTGTAAATCGACTCTACTAATAATTTTTCCATGCCCTGACCTTTAACCAGCTTGGTCGGTTTAACCTCTAGTTCAAACTCTTGAATTTTGGCTAACCACCGACCTCTCCTATCATCACTGTTTGGTTGTACCAATATATCTTTGACATAGCTTGTTCGTACATAGATGATTATCTTGGGGTGAAGTACATATGTCCTGAAATATTTGAGAGATTTCACCATCATGTAGGCTTTCTTTTCCAGTGTATCATATCTAGTTTCGACATCTCGGAGAATTTTACTGAAAAAGGCTATTGGTTTCTCAAAACCTTATTCATTCTTTTGTAGGAGTACAGTTGCGATAGTATGTTCTGATGTGAAAGAGAATATCATAAATTCCTTGGTATAGTCAGGACTAGATAATACTAGAGCTTCACTTATAGATTTCTTAACTCTCTTGAACGACGCTTTAGCTTCGACAATCCATTTGATTTCACTATCTTTCTTTAGCATATTTGTGATCAATTTGATAATTTCAGCAAAGTTAGGGATAAACCTTCTTAAAAAAATTATTTTCCCTAAAAAAGATTGGATTTCCTTTTCATTTCTAGGAATGTTTATTGTGTTAATAGCCTCAATTCGCTTGGGATCGACCTTAATTCTATCTTTCGACACTATATGACCCATAAGTTTTCCTTCTTGCATAGAAAAATGAGACTTTTTAGGGTTAAGAGAGAAACCAAATTTTCTGCATTTCTCAAAGGTTTGTTTGAGATGAACCACGTGTTTTGCATCAAAATTCAAAAAGATTGTTAGATCATATAAATAAATAACAAAAAACGTATCTCTCTCACTGATGAAAGATATATCCATTTATCTTTGGAAAGTGGCCCCTGTGTTCATCAAACCAAAGGGAATTTTATCATACATGAAAGTTCCCCACAAAGTAGTGAATGCATTTTTTTCTTTATCATCTTCGTGGACAACAATTTGGTTATAACCTGAGAATCCATTGATCATCGACATTCTATTAGATCCCACTACCTTTTCCAGAACATGATCCATTTTTGGAAGTGGGTAGTTATTTTTCGGGGACGATCGATTTAAATTTCTGAAATCCATGCAAAGCCTAATTTCTCCACTTTTCTTCTTGACAGGTACTAGATTTTGTACCCATTCAGAATATCTAAGCGAAACAATAATATTTGCGTCAAGAAGATTCTTGACCTCTCTTTTTATTACAGGTAAAAGGATAGGATTGATCTGTCTTAGCTTTTGTCTAAAGGGTTTGATACCATGATGAAAAGGAATCTTATGTTCAATCACAAAGGTATCATAAGTTTTTAAATCATCATAGGACTAGGAAAAGACATCTTTGTATTGTCTAAGAAGTTCCTCATATTTACTCTTCACCTGAGCCGGGAGGTATTTAGATAACTTGACTATCTTAGGTTCTTCTTTAATTCCTATGTCGCAGTATTCAACCTCCTCAGGTTGAGGTCATAGGTTAGACTTCGAGGGTATGTCATCTTTGTCGAACAATCTCTCTAAGGGTATCAGACCTCTGGGAATCTGATTTCTCTTAAGTACATACATTATGTGATTCACGATCTTATCTTGAAATTTTGCAGGCTCTTCTCCTTCCTGCATGATCCAGATAGGATCATTTTGGTTCTCTTGATCTATATGGGTCTTGAATAATTAATCAACCATTTCTAGAAATTGTTTAATCTTCTTGTCATATTCAAAGACTTTCCAGTGTTGCACATTATTTGGGATTGAGGTTCTATGTCTCATTTCTATATGATACTTCATCTTTAGGACAGTAGGCGGAAAAAACATCGCAACCTCTTTGGCCAAAGAGTCTTCTTATTGATTTTCCATTCTGGGAATGTGATGAATGCTAAATGACGAGAAAAAAATCTCAATCAGATCCCAGGCACAATTTCTATATGACCTCATCCTTGGATGTTTGGCTTGATATTGCTGCTTTATTTGTTTTACGATAAGTTCCGCATCATCATAAACTATTAGATTCTCAATTTTTAGTTTTTTGGAGGCCTCTAATCCTAATACCAGAGCTTCGCACTCACATACATTATTATTATAATCAATTTCCCATTGTAATATGTATGAAAAGGGGATGACGTACTCATCTCTAGGTGAAAAAAACAACACTCCAACTCCTGCCCCTTCGCAGGATGAAGCGCCATCAAAAAACATTTTCCATACTCCCTCCCTACTATTTACACTTTTTTGTGGTTTTTCCATTTTTTTATTTTCTTCTTCTATAAAATCTTCCAAATCATCATCTAATGATAAAATACAATTTCCTAGATCTTGATCTATGACATAGAATGGATAATTATTTGTGTTCAAGGGGTCACTTACAATGTATGTCAGTCTAGTCTCTTTGTATAGTTGAGTAAATTGTCCACCAAAAATCAGGATCGTAGCGTACGTCATGTACAATTGAAGCGGTCCTCCTAGTTTTTCACCCCAAGACCTAGATAGAAGCATACCATACTTAGAAGGGATGTCAACAACAACTACATCCATGAGAATACTCTTTACAGGAATTTGTCTAAGATTCACTACCAGATCCTTTATCATGCCGAGACATTTAACTTTTCCTGAATCAAAAGAATATAAGTCCTGATAAGGTCTAGTGATTTCAAGTCCCAACTTATCCATGATAACTTTAGGCATTAAGTTGTGGGAGGCCCCAGAATCTAACAGGAAATTATGAAGTAAGTGATTGTGCTTAGTTAAGGTAATATAAAAAGGGGCTACATAATCCCTAGCATTTTCAATGTGCGGACCGAACATAATCATAGGTTTTTCATCTTGTAAATTTATCACGTCTGCATGACATTCTGCATTAGAGTAATTAATCATTTTAACAATCTTCTTTTTATAAATTGGATTCTTAGCCAGCTCAACCAAAGGCATGGGGATCTTAATCTTATTTATCTCATTCTCTAAACTGAAACTTCTGGTTGTTTTTTCAACTTCTCTGTTTGAAGCTTGTGATTCTGTATTCTCTGTTTTCTTTGTTTATGTAGATCGGTTTTCAACTGTTTTGGTTTGGGAAGACTATTTTTCAACTAGTCATTTAGTAACAACTGCCTCTTTCACTTTATTTCTTGATAAAATCTTTATTGGTGGAACACTGGTACTATTTGTCTATTTGGGCCTCAAATTATACTTATGTTGAAGCTCGGCCATAATGGAGTCGATGATTCCTTGATATGAAGACTCTCCCAGATTATTTATGCTTTCCTCATTACTAAACAAGGGCTCTTAGCCTAGAGATATTTCGTAGTCCTGTCTAGTTAAATGAGGTTCTTGGTCTTCATCACTAAGATTGTTCATATCTTATTCTAACCCCTCATAATCATCTCCTGTAAAATTTCATGATTTAAATGGAGCTTGTATCTTTTGATCTTTGTTTTTTATTTGTCTATGTTGGGTTTGGGGGTTAGTGTTTCTCCTGAAATCGTTTCTAGAAAATGGATCAGGTTTAGCTTGGTCTAGTTCCATTCTATAGATTTTGTTTGACAAGTCTTTGATTATCTTGGTCATGTCATCCATATTTTCTTCTACAGACTTCCCAGATACAGAGGGTCCAGCGTGTTCTTTTAAGCGTGTAGGTTCTTTGGTTCCAGTCTCAACCTTAGATTTTAGTTTACCCGATGTCATCATGTTCAACTCGATTTATATGGTGTCGTCCTACATTCCCATGAGGGTGGCAGACCTTCTTTCCCTTAAAATTAGGGCAATTTCGGGCTCAAAATCCCCGACGAAAGTCATTTTAGCTACGGGTTGAGAGGGTTTAAATTTTTCAATAATATTATGATAGAGTTTGTTAAACCTCTGGGTGAAATCTAGGATCGACTCAGAATTCTTTTTTCTCGGAGCCCCAAACTCCATCAGATAGTACAAGTGGTCCTTCTTTTCTCCCCACTGTCTTAAAAAAGAGTTTTCTAAATCATCATAAGACCTTAGGGATCCTACTGGGAGCCCCCGAAACCAAATTCTTACCTGTCCTTCAAGCGTTTGCACTAAAATCCTAGAATAAAGATCCTCATGCTCAATACCAAGGATATCAACGAATTGGTCACAAAAGGTGATATGCTATGTAGTCATTAAATCTCCTTCCCTTGTAAATTTTGGTAAATTTTTCATATAGTTTTCAGTTAAGTCATGAAGGACGGGGGGGAGGACCAACGGAGTGTATCTAGATGCTAATTTGGAAAAAATCCTAGGGGGATGGATTTTTTCCTTGAACACCTCCTCCTCCACCTACACCACCTCCAACACCACCTTCTCCAACCACAGTCATTTGAAGTCCCGGAGATGAAATTCGAGAGTTAAAAAGAGGGTTTTCATAAAATTTTAGGTACTGAAGAGATGACCTTTCAACTTCCTCAGGATGTGGTGAAGGGAAATATGGAAAGTGATTGTTATGAGATGTAAATTCTAGAAGGGGAGGGAAAGGAAAATCTGGGCTAGTTTCTTCATACTTACAAGATGTATAGATAGGTGAATCAACAGGGGATGAGTCGGGGTAAACAATATGCTCTTCAGGGTTTCGAAGAACTAAAACCTTTTCTTCTGGTGAGGATGAGGTAGAAATAAAATTAATGACAGTGGGTATAGAAGAGAATATTTTATTCATGTTGTTTGGAGTCTCAGAAGGGTCAACTTCACCCTTTATTTTGGGTGTGATTACCTTCAGGTTCTTATAACTAACATTGGGCTTGCTAGTGGATGCCTCCGTAGAGGGTGTTCTTCTAGAATTCTCTTCAGGAGCTAATTCTTCAACTGGAAACTTAGTATTGATCGATGAAACTATTGGTTGGTATTTATTACATGCCGAAGCAGTAGTCGACTTGAGGTATCCCTTTGTTTTTATCAACCTTTCAGGATCAGATAAAGGTCTGGTGTGCTGCTCATCTGAGTTCTTTCAGGTATTCTTTCGACCGAATGTCAGTTTATCTATGGTGGATTCTCCTAGTGAAAGATAAAAATAGCCTTAATAAAGTATTCAATCTTTTTTCACTATCAAAGACATAATGTTACCTTGTCATTCTCCTAGGGAAAAATAACTTTGTTTCTCCATCCCCAACAATAGTGCCAAAAAGATGTTCATCCTGATATTAAACTTAAGACTCAAAGGATAATGTTAGGCATCAAGAAATTTTTAAAGAGTGTGCTTTTAAGACGCTTTTTCTACCTTAGTTATATGAGAAAAAATCCTTATATGAAATTAACAATTTTACAGCACAGAGGTCATATTTCATGTTTGAGTGAAAATTGAAAATATTGAATGGAGCAAGAGAAAAATACAAAACTATGAAACAAAGAAGGGCATCAATTACTAAAGAATCCCACCTCATTGCAGTAGAAGAAAAGAGATAATGTATCCTTGAATAAAGTATAAAATTCAAGGATCTACACAACAAGCAGGTCTTGATTTACTCACAGTAAATACAGAGGAAAGGATGCCTACTTAATAAATCACTAATACAATAGGATTACAGTAGTTTTTGTACTAAATTGAAATCAAACATTTATTTAGGAATACATGAATAAATGATGAAAAATGGAAAACAAAGAAACACATAACCCAGATGTAACAAAACTTGGAATCTATGTCTGCACTTGTATTAATACTCTATAAGGAGAGTTTTATTTGTTACAATCAGCAAGAAGAAGCCTGAAATAAATCTTCAATGTATGTATTTATAAAAAAAATCTCAACCCAACGATTGGTCTTCTCATAGTTTAAAAATAGTAAATATTACAATATGCAAAACTGAAAGGTTCCATTAACATCTCCTATGTCTCTTTGCCTGCTGGCAGAGACGTTTCTTCTCCTCCTTTAGCTTGGAAGCAACTGGCATATGATCATGATCTTTGTGAGTATTGTGTACTTGTCGTCTTACTGGTTTCTATATGTGTTTTCTTTCCCATATTCGACACACTGGATACATCTGCTTACTAACTATACTACTAACCCAAAAGGTTATGTTGCTTCAATTGCTTAAAAAATGTACAACTTATTTTCTATATGAGGCAACCTATCATGTATCTTCTTCGCCCCCAAAGATGTGGCTTGTAGCTGCAAAATGGGATCTACTATCCATTTGTTTATTTAGATAAGATCGATTTGGTTCATTTTCTAGATGATTGTCTAGGCTTCTTCTTTGCTAGTCTTATAATTTTGTTGATTCTTTGCTATGTCAATCTACCCCAGGGCCTCGGAAATACTATCTCCTTAAACATCCAGTAACCCTTTGTCTAGTGAAGACAATGCTTCTTCACAAGATTTATTTACCTCTCTGGCTAATCTTTTTCTTTCAGCCAGATTTTTTTCCCAAGCCTTCAAAATTATGTCACCTCGGGTTTGCCCAGAAAGAGATAATCGAGGTACCTATGGTACATCATCTTCTGTTTTTAGTAAGACAACCTATTGAATCTTGGCCCGATCTCTAGTGGCTTCTCTTTCCTTAATGTAAATGTTATTCATGGAGAGTTCTACCACCCGGTAACAATTTTGAATGGCTTCCACTTTCGTAAAAAGATCTAGCTGGGCTGATTCTAGCTTTTCATGTACTTCTAGTGCCTAAATTTGGAAAGCTTCCATCTCCATTGTTGTTCCTTCAACAAAGTATATATTGGCATGTAATTTCTTGATCAATTCTTCCTGTTGAGTGGCTAATTCTCTATTGTCCTATGAATTCTGATATAGCTCATCAAGGATGGTTTTCAGTTGTTGAATTTGTTGTTTGTCACCGGATCTGACATGTTCAAAATCCTTATTCATTTGATTTCTCACATCTTTTTCCATGATTATCATCTGGTCTTGCAACTGCCTTACTAAAAAATTTATCTATTCAGTTTCTCTGCTAGGTTTTCTACCGAACATTGACTGATCATGGTGAAGGCACCCAATGAGCCTGCCATATCCCTAGAGAAATCTGTATCATCTAGGCCATATCCATCATACAACATCCTTTGCCTTTTCACTGTTGCACCATATTTTTTATGCGTTTCTCTTTTAACTATGGTCCTCCTCTTCTTCCTGAAAAATAATTCTGAGGGAAGCATTTCTTCTGTTGAAATCAGAGTAAGGTCCTCTACAAATATGACTTCGACATTTGGATTTCCTTGACTTCACTGTAAAGGTGTTAATGACTTGATGGGGCTACCTATCTTGGTGGACTGTTGTTGCTTTGATGTGTTGGTAGACGGCAATCTTTTGTGTGGACAGTGATGTATCTTGCACCTTTTTTTTATCAAATATTCAAATTGAGATTTTGCTTGATTACCAAGTGGATTTGATAATACAATATCCATTTTTTGTGTCAAAAATTTAGTTTTCTTCGGATCCTCCTGAGTCCCCTGTTTGATGGAACTTCCTACCTCCAAACCATGGGTTGTATTTTCTTGTGTAGATGGAGGTGTCAGAGGTTCTCCCTATAATACCTTAGGAAAACTATTTCTCCCGTGCCTTTGGAAATTGTAGAAACTGGCTAATTGATCTGGAGCCAGAGCTCAGACTCTGCTCAACACTTCTTGGTACGACCCAGCTCTCTGAAATATTTCATCCCGTGGGGAAACTTCCTGTACATATTTATTTATATTGTATAGAGCCAGGTGGTTTTCCACAATCTTCAGGGGATTGTGCCTCTTGAACTCAATATTAACCAACTTGACGTCTTCTAAGGCTACAACTTCTACTTTCGAATGACCAAAATCTTGTAACAAAAACATACCAACCTTAAGCGAGAAAGTTGGCCATAGCTTTTTCCGGGCCGCTTTAAATTATTCACTGATCCCCCCTGTCACAATTTGATAATATACCTCTTGGAACACCAGTCAATCTGGTAAAAAAATTTGTAAAGTGTGTGGGGGAACTGAACACCCAAAAACCCTGATTTAGGAAAAATGATCCTCAATATACCAGTCTACTATTTTCCCCAGGTTGGCCATGATCCTTTCTGAAATCCCAAGGCCACCATAGAGGGTGATATGGATCATCACCACTACATAATGACATATTTCATAAAATAAATCTCAGGATTTATCCTCCAACGGCTTGGAGTGATAGAAATGGATGGGCTCGATGTTGGTCAGGGTCCAAATCTCGCTCATCAGAGGAAAAGGCGTCATAAAGAAAATGACATCCATAATGTATTATGACATGTAGAAAGGGATAGGTTTCCCTTTGGCCTTCATTGAATGATACTTTGTGATTTCCTTGGCCAGATTGTTCGATAATATCTTGGCCCAGTTGAAAGGATATTCCTCTACTACTTCATGCATTATTGGTACCCATGGTAATGGGAAGTTAGCAGTGTCCTTCCTCCTGAAAACTCTATACAACATCATAGACACATAAATCATATGGGAATCTAATGATGTTGTGGCATATATGTCATGGGTGTCTTCTTTGAATTTCTCAGGGTGTCCCCACCAATCCTTTATTAAATATGGGTATTTTTTTCCATATTGAGTTTACTCTTCTTTATCAAACTCCATTATGAAAGTGGAATTGTAACTGTATTTAAAAATGGGAGATAATTTATATATTACTTGTATATGCTCTAGTCTAAAGGACCTGACAACCACCTTCTATGAATTTCAAATGCTCCTAGTTGAAATGTCAACATTCTCCAGGGCCCAGCCTATCATGTCATTGTATGGCATGAGCCTTGGCTACGCAACTATTTTGTGTAGCTCTGATTGAGATATATCCCTGTGATTTGTTGCATGTGTTTTGGTAACCTCATCACCCAAATCCTTTGGGCATTTGATCAACTCGTTTTGAAGAATATCAAACACCTATGTCCATGTTCTCACGGTATCTACAGCTCTAGGTGAGGTGTCTGAGAGAACATATGTTTTCGAGTTCATGCTCTCACCATCTCCTTTAGCGATTTTTTGCAGCACCATGATATTAGTGAGCTCAAAAATGTGTTACCTGTTACAGAAAAACACATAAATTTATTAGTTTTCCAAAACTTGTTGTTCTACGAGAATGAAAATAGAGTTCAAAAATCCAATATCCTTATTCACCTTAAGTGTATTGATTTACGAATAACATTATTGATGATAAATTCATTTTCCTTAATGATAAAATCTAGGTGACGCTCTGCAATCTCTACTGAAATCATTGCCACTGATTCATGAATCAGATTGGGATGAAATAAGTTTGAAAAATCCTGAATCACGAATCCACAAAAAATCAATTTAGAGATAATATTATTTAACATATTAATTGATCATGTTTATCTTTGAGTCTTTTCGGGATTTCGAACTTCAAGAGTTTGATAGTAGCTCCAGATAGAGTTCCTGAAACACGAAACCGTGAAGTGATTAATCATCAAATAACTAATTTTAACTTTAATTAACCCCACTTAGTGTTTAAAGTATTTCAGAAGTTTGGACTTCGGGAATTCAGAGTGTAATGGATGGAGAATATCCGAACTCTGAATGTGAAAAGTTATTAATTAAATTTTAATCAAGGTTAACCTAATTAATTGGGGTTTAATGTTTTGGCACTTATTGTTTCGTGTATTGGCAAGTTAAGTTTTATTAAATTTTCGACAAGCCATTACCTGTAGTGATGTGTCAACACTTTAGGGAGGTACGTGTGTACTATGACTAGGATCATTCAAACACTTTTCGAACACCGGGACTTTAAATTTGCAACATGGCGAAACACTTGAAGCGTGAAGCTCTGAACCAACCTCTAGTGGCTTGACTTTTTTAACAATCAGGTAGCTCCAAAAACTTGGGGGAAAAAGGGATCGTTCGATCAATGGAGGAGTTTAGTCGATGGTGGAAATCGTGCACACCTTAAGACTAAAAGAGAAATTGATTTAATATTTGAAAACCAACTTCTAAGTTATTATAAAAGGATAAAGTAAAGCTCAAGGCTTAGAATTTATATGTGTTCCAACACTTCCTTTGATCATCCATATGTGATAAGCTAATTGGATTGAGGTACAAAAAGGTGAACTAAGAGAGTTAGTGATAGGGACTTAAAGTGAGTACGAATGCATCCTCTCATAGAATATACTTCTTCCCCTTTTTAGATTTATATCCACTTCATTTATAGTTCTTGATGGATGGTCCCATCTACCATCATGACTATTGAGCATGGGAGCTTCGAAGCCATGATGATATTTCCTACTCAAGTGGGACTTGTGCCAAGGTAGTTATGTTCTATGGTACTTCCTATTGAGTGTGTTGATGCAAGTAATGAAAAAATCCATACTCATACATTTTTAAATCTCCTCAGACTAGGTGAGATAGGTGTTGGAAGATTGATTGTTTTCATTGATGTCAACCCTAGTCATGGGTTTTGGACCGCAAGATTGATAAAGGTATTTGGACATGAAGGAAAATGCACATGCATATACAACACCC
>JZKD02S0798809.1:754426-791149 GCA_000966675.3 Picea glauca
GAACCCTAAACAGCACCGTGTTTACACCGGAAGCTAGTTACGTGACCGCCTGGAAAATGTTATAAATAGCAGTGAAGGCTCATTGTTTCAGCAGAGAATTCCATGCAAAGTTATGATGTCTAGATTCAGAGCTCAGTCCTTTTGACGAGCCATCCGTCTGCAGCCTAATCCATAGTTCTTTCACCGTTTATTTCAGTTCTACTCGTTTTGTAAGGAAAGCACAATCTTGAGAGATTCGAAGGACCTTCCGTTGGAGGGAGAGGGAATCCTTATCTCTGCCCTCAGCGTGTACTATGGTTTCCCCTAATAGATCAAGCCTGGAACCATTGTGGACTTCCTTGTCTCATGTTTGATATTTCTGTTTATTTCCGAATAGTTATTTGCTTCACAGCTATTAGATTAGATTGTTTTCTGTTTTGTTTTTCTGCTTTCTATTAACACTCTTGCTGCTATAGATGTTCTGCCTTGGTGAACCCTGCAAGGCATGCAGAGCGGTCTCTATTTTTCTCATCTGCTGACAGATTGACCGAGAACACCCTGGTTTATATATATTTGAAGTGGGCATCAACCTCCCAACTTCCTCCGAAGATCTCGCCTCAAATCGGGCTCCAGATCTCCCAATAATGGGCAAAATCCATTAAAAAGAGGTGTAAAAATTCATAAAAAACATAACCTAAGGTTAAAAACCCAAAAATGGCCAAATGCGGGCACTGGCCCCATATCCTTGGGCTCCAGGTCACATGGGACAAGTCCATGTGTCCATATTTTGGGTACACTCCTATTCCTTAGCTCCGATGTTGGTCATATGGGACATATGACCTGGTGCTATGCTCCCACATGCCCTTTTCTACTGGCTTGGCCTCTGGTCCACAGCCCCTGGTCATGGGCTAGCCACCTGCTAACCGGGGCCTATTTGAAACCATGTACCACCAACTAAATCAAAAGGAGAATATGTCATATGGCATAACAAGCACCACATTAGCCCAATTGGTTTGCCCCCTTTCACGAAATCATTGGCGCCCACAAAGGTCGAGGGTTTGAAACCCCCAGAAGCCATAATTTGTTTTTGAGCTAGATGACATTGGCCAAATCTGGGGTGCCACGTGGCACCCTCTAATTGGGCCACATGTCACCCTATGATTGGACCGTGCCTGTAACGTTCTTTTTCTGTTACCAAGGCTTAATCGCTCTAATACCAAGCTGTAATGTTCTTTTTCTGTTACCAAGGCTTAATCTCTCTGATACCAAACTATAACACCACTTTCACATAACTCATACAGGAATTATATAATCCACGTGCATTTAAGTAATGAAATACATTTAAACTCGGAGTAAATATAAGAATTTATGCTAACACAAATATTCCCTGGCATTAACAATAATTCATCTGCACAACAGAATACATGATAAAATATAAGTATCATAGGCATGCAAAACATAACATTTAACATAAGCTGATACTTATCTTGAAACTGTGGTAATTCCACCAACCAAGTGCAGACCTTCTACGAACCTACCAGCCTTAGACCACACTTCTCATCAGCTCAGCAGTGGGTCACCCTCGAGCTGGGACTAAGCTCCATTCCCAAGGCAGGGAATCCTAGGCTAGGCTGAGGTTACAAGGAAAACACACAGTCACAAGGAAGGAATTCTCTCCCAGGAACCACTCATGCTCACTTCCCATAGACTCTCCTTCCCCACATGCCTATTCCACCCCAGTGGTATACACCTTCTGTGTCACCTAGACAATCCTTCGGCTGCTAACCTCCCTTGCCTTGGGTTACAGCAACAGACTGGACCAGAAGTCTCCGAGATCTATGGTAGCCACAAGGTTCCTTCTAGGAGTTCTCTCATTCCTCTGTGCATTCTCTCACTTGGAGAGAGTGTTGTTCAAACTAGCCAACAAGCCACACGTAGTACAACACTGCGTGGCCACAAAAGCCAACGGGGAAAATAGACACGGGCTTTCCAAAAGGCTCATCAATGACAGGATGGTCTCATAGTTATGGCTTGGGAACAAAGATTCCACACATAGGCTCGATATCTTCAGACAGAGGGTGTCTCGGCCTTCCATAATCAACACAGACTATCCTCGAACTCAACACAGACTTTTCCCCCATAGTTTTAGAATTGCACGAGGTCTTTTCCTGGGTCGGATGAAGCGTACGGTTCAGAAGATGCACCAGGGTATTCTTGCAGAGGTCACACGTTTCACACTTAGGATAGTCCAGGGTCGAATGGAGGAGGAACCCCTCTCACGACTCATCTTGGCCATTTTATTCGCATGCACCAGGGTTGACACTTGTCACCCTTGGAACTGCATGCATTCCTTCAGCATGCGTTCCTTCCATTTGGAAGTCACATGTCATTCCAAAAGAACTTTGGGTAAAAACATATTATTCACATGTCTTTTGAAATAATATTAAAATATTATTCCCAAGGCTTAAGCCCCCTAGGCTTAACACTTAGCCCCTTTTCCCACCTTCCAGCCGCTAATCCCTTGCCCTCTCTATGGATGCTCAGTCCCCCATCACTCATTCATCGTGTCGGCTTGCACACGGTGGTGTTAATATTTTATTAATGTGTTGCATACATATAAGTACAAAATCAAGCCCTTGGCCTACAACCCTTAGGCTCTTTGGCCTAACAATCACATAAACCCACCAGCTTATATATACTTGGCTCACCATCCTATAACACATATTTACAATTCATTTCACAAGTATGATTTACAACAGGGCTCGGCCTTGGGGACACTACAATCCCCCTCCCCTTATTTCTCCACTGTCCTTGGTGCAACCTTACACTGTCTCTGTAAGCTTTTCAAAATTTTCAAAAAAATGTGGGTACTCTACCTGCATAACATCTTCATGATCCCATGTCACATCCTCAGGACCGTACTAGGTCCACTGGACCTTTACAAGCTTTATGGCTCGATTCTGGAGCTGTTTTCTTTTCCTGTTCAATATGCGCATAGGATGCACTTGCAGGACACCTTCTGCTTCCACCTGAATCACATTCCAATCAATAACATGATTAGCATCAAGTATATATATTTTAAGTAGTGAAAGATGAAACACATTATGTACAACCATAGATCCAGGGAATGCAAGCATGTATGCAACTGGCCCAATCTTTTCAAGGATCTCAAATGGCCCACAAAATCTTGTTTCCAGCTTGGCGCAACTTCCCAGCTTCAGGGAAATCCTGTTAGTTTTTAGTTTCAAGAAAACATGATCACCCGCTTTGTATTCTCTATGGATTCTATTCTTATCAGCATAACTCTTCTGCCTGTTTTGGGAAGCTTTCAAATTCTATTTAATTCCTATCATTTGGTCTTCCATCTCTTTGAGCAGCTTAGACCCAACTACTGCTCTATCAGCTGGATTATCCCAGCTCACTAGAGTGTTGCACTTTCTACCATAAAGTGCTTCGAATGGGCTCATCTTCAACGATGTATGATACCCATTATTGTAGGCGAATTCTACCAAATGCAAGTAGTCTTCCCACCTTCATGGTTTATCCATCACATACATTCTCAGTATGTCTTCTATTACTCTATTCACCCTTTTTGTCTGACCATCAAACTCAGGATGATATGTTGTACTAAAGGTCAGATTCATTCTGAATCCCTTAAATAGTCCTTTCCAGAAATTTGAGGTGAATTTCGGGTCCCTATCAGACACAATCGTCTTAGGAATTCCGTGCAAGTGTGCCACTTCTTTTAAGAAGATATCAACAACATCTGCTGCCTTGTGAGTGTTTTTTAGTGGAATAAAATGGGCATCTTTTGTAAGCTTGTCCACCACCACCATGATTGAATCATGCTGCTTGCTTGTTCTAGGCAATCCTATGATAAAATCCATTGTCACCACTTCCCATTTCCACTTAGGAATGGGTAAAGGCTGCAACAACCCTATTGGGTGCCTATGCTCAGCCTTAACTTTCTGGCACTCCATACATCTGGTGATGTATTCAACTATTTCTTTCTTCAGACCCGGCCAAAAGTAATGGCTTTTGACTACTGCCACAGTCTTCTGATATCTAGGATGTCCAACATAAGCCACGTTATGAATTTATTTTAGAATTGCTAGCTTCAATTCTCAGACATCGGGTACATACACTCTGTTTTTATACAGAAGTAAGCCATCAGTCCCCAAGGTGTAACTTTCCTGGGTCTGTGGTCTCTCACGCTACTATAGCTTTGCTACCAGACCTTTGTACTACAGATCAACATTTGCAGCTTCCAAATTTTTGTCCTTAATCTCAGTCCTGTACATGCTAATGGTTGTAGCATGTAATTTGTGCACTTTTCTGTTGAGTGCATCAACCACCTTATTTTCTTTCCCTTTGATATGCTTGATATCAAATTCATATTCACATAGAGACTCCATCCATCTAGTTTTCCTAGAATTTAAATTCGGTTGATCAAATAAATACTTTAGACCATTGTGGTCTGTTCTCAATTCGAATCTCCTTCCCATGAGGTAATGTCTCCATTTCCTCAATGCATGGACGATTGCTGCCAGCTCTAAATCGTGAGTGGCATAATTCCTTTCATTCTCTTTCAGCTTTCGGGACTTATAACAGATTACAAATCCTTCTTGGTTGAGAACTCCCGCCAGCCCCTCCTTACACACCTCTGTGCACACCATGAAATCCATATTTGGATCTGCAATATTCAAGATTGGAGCGCTGGTTAACAGCTGCTTCAATCGCTGGAAACTGTTGTCACACTCATCAGTCCACTGAAACTTCTTCTCCTTCCTCTGCAAGGAAGTAATAGGGTGAGCTAACTTTGAGAACCCTACTATAAACCTTCTGTAATAACCTGCCAGACCCATAAAAGATCTAACTTCCACCACATTCCTTGGCACTGACCATTCTCGGATGGACTCAACCTTTTCAAGATCCAAAACGATCCCTTCTTCTGAAATAATATGCCCCAAGTAATGGATTTTCCTTTGATAAAATGAGCATTTGCTCAGCTTAGCGTACAACTGGTGTTCTCTCAACACTTGCAGCACCATTCTCAAGTGTTGTTCATGCTCTTCCTCTGACTTGGAATACACCAAGATGTCATCCAGGAAGACTATGACAAACTTGTCTAAATAGTCCTTGAATACACCATTCATTAAGCACATGAAAACAGTAGGTGTGTTTATCAGTCCAAACGACACCACTGTGAATTCATAATGACTGTACCTTGTTCTAAGGGTGGTCTTGCTAATGTCCTCATCATTTATTCTCACTTGGTGATAACTAGATCTGAGATTTATTTTTGAAAATATTTTCGCATCCTTCAACTGATCAAAAAGATCATCGATCCTTGGCAGAGGATACTTGTTCTTGATAGTTACCTTATTCAACTGTCAAAAATCAATGCACAACCTCAACATCCCATCTTTCTTCTTCACAAATAGGAATGGGGCTCCCCAAAGTGACATGCTGGGGTGAATGTACCCCTTCTTTAGTATCTCTTCGAGCTGCAATTGCAACTCCTTCAACTCTTGCATACTCATTCTATAAGGAGCCTTCGAAACTGGAGCTGCTCCTGGTATCAAATTTATAGAAAAATTGATATCCCTCTTCGGAGGTAATCCAAGTACCTCCTAAAATAGGTCCTTGAACTCTTTGAGTACCTCATGGTATTCCATCTTCGAGACTGCATCTCTGGATGCTTCTCCCACACAGGCTGCAAATAATTGACAGCCTTTCTAGTAACACTTCTTCAGCTACATGACTGAGATTTCTTTAATAGCCACGGCTCTGGTAATTCCTTGGACTGTTACTTGATTTCCCTCTTCGTCCAGGCATGTAAACCTCTTGTTATGGAAGTCCAGAAGGGCATGGTGTGGGTCCAACCAGCCCATCCCAATTAAGCAGCTGTAAGAGCCTAAAGGAAGAATATTCAATTCATCCTTAGCGCTCAATACTTTCATGTCCACTGAATAGGACTTAACCATATCAGTGACCTTCCTTTTGGTTCCTATGGCTAACTGCACTAGCCAAGACTTTTCATGTTTGCTTCTTGTTAAACAAAAAATTTCCACCACCCTAGGATCTACATAACTATGGCTAGCCCTTGAATCAATTAAAATAATGAGTTGTCGGTTGTTAATCATACCTTCCACTTCAATCATGTGCGATTGAAATTATGCTTGCCTGTTGTCCAGGGCTGCATAGATCCTTGGCATCCTGCTACCCATATCCTCCAATATTTCAGCTTGCTGAACATTGTGGATGGTTCTCGCTTTATCTTTTCTGTGGGGGCAGTCTCTATACCTATGCTTCCCTTTATAGCCCTAACACTCCACAAGTGATGGTCTGGGCATTTGCTCACTCACTTCAGCCTTCCTGGGCTCTCTAAAGGATGTTTTTCCGTGAGGACTGTTTCTAAAAAAGGGAGGCTTGTTTCCCTTCTGCTTATGTTCCTTCTTAAACCTCTTCTGGTCATCCCAAGCCTTCCGAAAGGTAGGCTTTTCTCTTTTCTGTTCATACAAGCATTTCACCCTTCTTATCGTTTCTTCCATAGTCCTAGGATCATCATACTTAATCTTGTCACTGATGGAAGGTGGAAGTCCACTCAGATACCTCTGAATCTTGACGGTCTCATCTTTGATGAATGGAACATAATTCAGCAGTTCCAAGAAACTTTGTTTGTACTCATTAATGGTCATGCTGCCTAGCTTGAGTTTGAAGAAATCCGTCATCTTTCTGTCATAGTATCTTTTTGTCAGGTATTTCTTCTCGAAATACCTCTTAAAATCCTTCCAAGTGATATATTTCTCTCTGATGTGTTGTACTTGCACAAACTGATCCCACCACATGGATGCTTTTCCTTTTAGTTGGTACATCACAATTCTTCCTTCTGCATGAGCAGAATAGTTATGTAGTTGGAAATATTTCCTCATGCCAAGCAACCATGTCTCATCATATTCCTCCTTCTTATGTTCAACATCTAAAATTGGAGGCTTAATCTTGTTCATCTCCCCTTTCAATTCATCCTTTCCATATTTTCGGTGTTTTCTGGTAGGGGACGGGCTTGAACTACTATGTGTTTCCTTGCCAGAATTCTTCGGGGAGAGACGGTAATTTCTTCTACCACTCCTCGATCTTCTTCTCCTCTCAGGGGTTCTGACACTTCTTGATCTACTTGTGTCACTCTCTTTTTCCAATTTGTTTTCTATTCTTTTCAGGCTCTTCAACACTTTTAAGTTGAATTCACCCTGTCGATCCCTGATTTTCATGAATTTTTGGCTATCAGCTTTGCAAGCCTGGGCATCTTTCTGCAATTTTTCAATGAGTTTCATCATACATCCTTATTTATCTATCTCTTTTCCATGCCCATTAGAGTTTGTTCCTTCAACTCCCAAGTTGACATCCTTTCCTTCTCTTTCATCCTCTGTTTCGAAGGAAATCTTCACCTCTTCCAATTCCATACTCGGCATCAGTTTTCAGCTATCCTCACACTCGTTGAACTCTGCACACACAACGTGTAGTCAACCGAATTTTTTCAGGCCTTAACCCTTACAAAATCACAATATTCATAATTCAACATGAGTGAGAAAATGTTTTAACTTCACAAAGTTTTCTAATCTCTAACAGCTCTGGAATTTCGAGACTTCGGGTTTTCGATACCCGAGAGTTCACGATGCAGTGACTCCCAACCTCCTATCACTCCTATCCCTGAAATTCGATACATAGTTTATTTTACAAGATCCAACAATCCTCGATGAGTTGGATCTAACGGTCCAGATCCTTTTGGGATTTTACGACCAGAAATTCATGTTGCAGCGACTCCCACTCTTTGTCACCTCAATTCCCGAATTTTGAAAATTCAGTTTCCTTTCTCTTTGGGCCCACAGCACAGCCATCGCCCTTAAAATATGCTATGGTTCTTCCATCTCCGAATACTTTGGGACTTCAGGACTTCAGGTTTCAGTTCTTGAGACTTCCAGTCTCGCTTTCCTTTCCAACCCCCGACTTCTCAAATTCCAATTTACTTTATTCTCTGGGCCCACATCACAGTTGTCGCCCTTCACCACTGTGGCACGTGGTACATTCAAGAGGGTCCATGTCACCTTCAGTGATGTCATCGGGTCCCACCACACTCGCCTGTCTTCTCGAATCGCTGGCACGTGGTACACATTCATGCGCCCACGTCCATTCCAAGCAAAATCCAATGGTTAGACTCCTTCCTCAGATCTACGACGCAAATATTTTTCAGCGTTTCTGGGTTTCAGACATTGGGAGTTCGTGCGTCCCACATCTTGAACTTCCGTTTGACGAAATCCTGAATTATGATTTACTCTTCCACTTGATCCGACGGTCAATTCCTCTCCTACAATCCATGGTGTAGATCGTTTTGGGAATCCGTGTTTCACTAACTCATGACCTGCAAACACAAGGTTCTTCCTTTTTGGTTTCCTGGGTGCTGAAACACCATTTGGAAGCCATGTGGTTTCCCTGATGGACGGTCCTAACGAATTTTGGGATTTCGCGTATCATGATTTCCACGTTCCTGTGCAAATCCAAAGGGTCTTTAAACCCTATACACATTCTCTAGATATGATGGTCACAAGGGTTCACCTTCCCTTTCGAATAGATCCTAAGGCTCCAACACTTCTGGTGTGGAGTCCTCTCTCCCTGTGGCCATATACCACACCGACTGAGGTTTCACAACACCGCTATACCTCATGAGCTTGTAATCACATCAAGTAACTACTTGACACATCTGGAGCATTCCAGGGTCTGAAATCGGTCCTCTAGACACAACTTCTTCTCACACCCTCGGTCCAAAGACCACTCAACTAGCCCATCTAGGCTCAATGTCGAAACCTTGGCTCTGATACTAAGCTGTAACATTCTTTTTCTGTTACCAAGGCTTAATCGCAATGTTCTTTTTCTGTTACCAAGGCTTAATCGCTTTGATACCAAACTATAACACCACTTTCACATAACTCATACAAGCATTATATAATCCACATGCATTTAAGCAATGAAATACATTTAAACTCGGAGTAAATATAAGAATTTATGCTAACAAAAATATTCCCTGGCATTAACAATAATTCATCTGCACAACGGAATACATGATAAAATATAAGTATCACAGGCATGCAAAACATAACATTTAACATAAGCTGATACTTACCTTGAAACTGTGGTAATTCCACCAACCAGGTGCAGGCCTTCCACGAACCTCCCAACCTTAGACCACACTACTAATCAACTTAGCAGTGGGTCACCCCCGAGCTGGGACTAAGCTCCACCCCCAAGGTAGGGAATCCTAGGCTAGGCTGAGGTTACAAGGAAAAAACACATTCAGAAGGAAGGAATTCTCTCCCAGGAACCACTCATACTCACTACCCACAGACTCTCCTTCCCCACATGCCTGTTCCACCCCAGGAGTATACACCTCATTTGTCACCTAGACAGTCCTTCAGCTGCTAACCTCCCTTGCCTTGGGTTATAGCAACAAATCAGACCAAAAGTCTTTGATCTCTGTGGCAACTACAGGGTTCCTTCCAGGAGTTCTCTCCTTCCTCTGTGAATTCTCTCACCTCAAGAGAGTCTCTCACAGGCCAAGCAACCTATTCTTCCAATTCAATCACCTCTCTCACCTGGAGAGAGTGTTGTTCAAACTGGCCAACAAGCCACACATAGTCCAGCACTGCGTGGCCACAAAAACCAATGGGGAAAACAAACACGGGCTTTCCAACAGGCTCAGCATTGACCGGATGGTCTCATGGTTATGGCTTGGGAACAAAGATTCCACACATAGGATCGATATCTTCAGACAGAGGGTATCTCGGCCTTCCAGAATCAACACAGACTATCCGTGAACTCAACACAGACTTCCCCCCCATGGTTTCAGAATTGCATGAGGTCTCTTCACGGGTCGGACGAAGTGTACAGTTTAGAAGATGCACCAGCGTATTCTTGCAGAGGTCACACAGTTCATGCTCAGGACATTCCAGGGTTGAATGGAGGAGGAACCCCTCTCATGGCTCATCTTGGCCATTTTATTCACATGCACCAGGTTGACACTTGTCACCCTTGGAACTGCATGCATTCCTTCAGCATGCGTTCCTTCCATTTGGAAGTCACATTTTATTCCAAAAGAACTTAGGGTAAAAACATATTATTCACAGGTCTTTTGAAATAATATTAAAATATTATTCCCAAGGCTTAAGCCCCCTAGGCTTAACACTTAGCCCCTTTTCCCACCTTCCAGTCCCTAATCCATTGCCCTCTCTATGGATGCTCAGTCCCCCATCACTCATTCATCGTTTCGGCCTGCACGCAATAGTGTTAATATTTTATTAATTTGTTGCATACATATAAGCACAAAATCAGGCCCTTGGCCTACAACCCTTAGGCTCTCTGGCCTAACAATCACATAATCCCACCAACTTATATATACTTGGCTCACTAGACTATAACACATATTTACAATTCATTTCACAGGTATGATTTACAACAAAGCTCAGCCTTGGGGACACTACAGTGCCACATTATCATTATCATAGTCAGCATACATTCAACATGGAACATCATCATCGTACAGCCTAGTTAGTCACCACGTCAAATTCCATATAGACCAGTCAGCTGTCGTGTCAGCTGCCATGTCACCTGTTGTATAGCCACGTGTCATGCAACGTCATCATCCATACTACATAATCACCCTGCCATGTCAACATCCGTACAGTACAAATGTCATCTGTACTACCACATGTCAACCTGCTATTAGGCCACATCATGTACGGACTGCCACATGTCATCTTTACAATGCCACGTGTCAAATTCATATAGGTGCCAACTCATCCTGAAAATTCCAAATTTGAGTGACACATATTATCTTCTAGTGATGACACATCAACATGATGATGCCATCATGATGTCATGCTGACATCACCTATCTTGTTGCTGATGTCAACATTACATCCTGTTGACTTTGACGAGTCAACCTTTTTGCCTATTTGGAAAATCGGCCAAAACACGATATCTTTCGCATATGATGTCCATTTGCGAAAAAGACTATATGGCTAGGATCAGCGCGACGAGCCGAATTCTATGGTGTTGGTTTTGTATGATTCCGATATCTTTAATTTTTTGGCCTTCCTGGATCCATTTTGGATCATGGTCCCCACTAAGACCTTTTGGTACTCCAAAAGGGTATTAACCAATCATCAACTATGGGATAGGCCATCCCAATTGTTCTTTTTCTTTAAACTCTATCTTGTGAACATGTCTCATCAAGATCAATTGCAAAAAAAACATGACAATTGACAACATATTGTTAGCCACTTTTACTCTTTCACATCTTACTGAAGCCACTACCATCCATTTTGAAAACATTAGCAACGATAATATCAGAAATATGACTGCAAATGAACTAATATGTTTGTAGTATACTTGCACGACATTAGCTTATCTTGAAGAAAAGTATGAATGAAATTCCATTCTAAAACCATCTCATGTTCATGCGTAAGATCAATTTCTTGATTTGGCACAATTATAGGTGTGTTTCTTGCATAAGTTGCCTTCCTTAATTGTTCCATTGTTTCAAGAGATTGATTTGCCTTTAAGTGATAAGCATGTACAACATATTCATTGCCTTCTTTAGTTAAGTGATATTGATTATGATCCCTATAGAAGATTTCTTTACGATCATACAAATATAGATTTCCTAAGACCATTCCACATTTATTGAGTGGCACCACATCACACGTTACCTCATCCACAAACTTTGATGAAATTACAAACTTTAAATGGCATTTCTTTGTTATGTGCAATTTATGATTGTTGTTTATCCATTTAAGTGAGTAAGGTTTATGATGCATCTTAGTGTTTAATCCCAATTGTTTAACCACTTTCTCTGAAATCAAGTTATATTGAGATCCATTATCTATCAATGTATCAATCTTGGTATGTTTCATTATCACCCTTATATGAAACAATTAACTTCTAGAATCATATCCATCACCAATTTTACTTGTCAAACCATCTTCTATGATTTTAGTCTCATCACCTAAATCATATACCAAGTTTTTTGGCTATGTTGTTGCTTCAATTGTTTTCCTCCCTTTCCTTTCTTTGAACCAGTTCGATCTCTTCTCAAGATGCAATTTCCAGCAATGGTCATCATCATTCCCTTCTTTCTTTCAATGCTTGCAAGAGAGATTCTCGTCCTTCCTTGTCACTGAATTTGATTTCTTTCCATTCCCCTTCCTTTTGTCCTCTTTCCTTGAAGACGATTCCCCTGATACTCCAACTCATGTTTTCCCTTATTCAATGTATGTTTCTTGAACATAAACATCATCAAGATTAGTAGGTCCAAACATTAATACAGTCTTACAAATATGTGCATGTAAACCTCATGTATACTTCATAAGGTTTTCTTGGGTATGTAATGGAATATTTAACATTAATGCCATCTTACGAAATTCATGTGTATTCTTGCACTGTTTGTCCCTTTCTTAATTTAAGACCTTGCCATTCAATTAAAGGCTTCTCTTTATAAACCAAAGAACAAAATTTCTTTCTAAGTGCAAAAACAAAATATTTCCATGATGGAAATAAATTACTCACTTGTTGTCTGCCATTTTGCAACTTTCTTTGCCACCAGATGAGTGTTGTGCCTGCAAGACAAAGTGATGCCAACTTGATTTGAGTTTCCTCATCCTTCATTTGTTGCACACTGGAATAAACTTCCATCTGTCTGACCCAATTATCAAGCCTCTCAGCATTGACTTCACCATCATACATGGGTAATTCAAATTTCACATCAATCTTAAGTAAAGGCATATCATGTTTATGTTTATGGGAATGTTTTCTTGCGGTGGATTTTGAACTTGTATTTGAAGAATAATAAGTTGATGGAGAAGAAGGAGGTGAAGGAGGAGGTTTAGGACGATCATCTCCTTCTTCACTTTTGTCTTGTTTTGAATATTCCTCTTGGAAAGGCCTTTTCGTTCCAAGTAATCCTCATATAAGACCTTTACCATCTCAGACATGGTGAATAAATTATTTTGCAACTCGATCTCATTCTGAGACATGCCTTCTTCTGATGCCATCTTCACAGTTTGAGAAGTCCTATTTCTTGATCCAATATCTGGATCCCCTTATGCAATCTTTCCTTCACCACAATTCATCTTTTCCTTGGTAATCATGAAAACTCAAAAATCAACCGTCAACCTTCTCTAATACCACTTGATCCAAAAATATCGTTTAAAGACCTGGTTAAGTTTTAAGCATGAGTTCATTTACCACTTAGGAATTGATTGAAAGAAGAAGATATTAATGATATATTATAGAAAACATAATAATAAATGAAAATATGAATGTAAGAAAAAAAAATAAACAAACCATAACAATGAAGTTGTTAACAGAGCTTAGCAAGACTGCCTACGTCTCGAGGCCTTTGTCTCAGTGGGTGAGGCTTTTTAATTTTTCTTCAATGCTTCAAACACACATCAAAAAAGTGTCCAATAGATTACAAACTAGTCTAGTTGTGTTCTTCCCAACCTCAAGAATCCAACACAACTAACAACACTTAAAATGGTTGAGCGTAGCTCCCGTAATTGGCAAGCAAAGTTCCCCTCCTCAATGGCTTCCCTACATAAAAATGGCTTTGGCTTTCAAATTCCTCAACATTTCTCCTATTTTGAACCTCCTTAATGCTGCTAAGAACCCCTAGTTTATACAAATTTCAAGTGGGCATCAACTTCCCAAATTCCTCCCAATATATGGTCTCAAATCAGGCTCCAGATCTCCCAATAATCAGAAAAAACCATTAAAAACATGCTTAAAAATCCATAAAAATCATAACCTAAAGTTAAAAACCCCAAAATGGCCAAATGTGTGTGCTAGCCCATTGTCTTCAGGCTCCAGGTCACATGGGATATGTCTATGTTTCCATAGGCTAGAAGCCCTCCTATTCCTTAGCCCCGACGTTGATCATATGGTCCATATGGCCTGGTGTTGTTGGCCCTTGACCATGTTTTGGGATAGCCTAGGTCATTTTGACCTATTTTGGAACTAGGATAGATAGTCAAAGAAGGACCGCCAAGTGAAGAATCTTGGTCCACTTTTGGGCCCCTATTAGGGTTTTTGGGCTAATGTAATGGGATAGGGATGTCGACCCGTGGGTTTACCCACGCTTAGTCCCACTTTTGTAATGTATAAATAGATGCTTAGGATATATAGAAGTAGCAGTGCATCTATGTGATGTATTGCAGACGACTTAGTGCTAATAGTTATATTTGTGTGATTGGAAGTGGATTGTAAATGCTTTGTGCATGATCATAAGAATCTTGCAAGGATAAGTGAAAGTTGTTGTAAGAGGCTTTGTGTTGAAGTGTAAGGAAGAAGGATCTAGCGAGTTGCACAGATCCTCTGTCCTTTACAAAGAAGGGTTTTTATGCTCTGTGTTGCAACTAACGATTGAAGATACTAATAAAGAGGAAGATTTGGTGGATGTAGCCCCAGGGTGGGGGTGAACCATGTAAATATGTGTGTAACTCTCTGTTCTTTGATTCAATGTGTTTATCTCTGCTTATGCTATGTGCTTTTGATATATTCATTTATGCTTTGTTCTTCTTAGATATATATGATTGTTAGATCTGATGTATATGTGAGTGCTTAGTGCCGATCTGCAGGACCTGATGTGTTATTGTTGCTAAGTGTTGAGATACTATAAATCTAAGTGAATATTGTGATTCTTTGTGCTATTTGTGAAGTAGAATAAGGGTTGGATATTAATGGTTGACTGATGCTAAGTGCATTGTAAGTAGTATAATCATAGATCTGTGTCCCAGCTAAGGTTGTAGACACCCGAGTCTTACAACCACCCCTGTCTCTACCTTGGGTGAGACTTCATCTGCTTCACAGGTGTTGCTGAAAGGGCCGGTAGTTAGGGTTTTGTTGGTGCGCTCTTGAGCATTGAACCCTGGGTCTGCCCCTCTGTGCCAACAAACGGTTCTGTTGCTGGGACTTGAAACTGTGATTGTTGGGAATTGAGAAAAAAAAGATTCATCCAAAGATTCGATCTAGAAACCATGGAAGTTTTGTGTGTGGATCTGTACCCTAGTGCGCAGTATTCCACTTGATCTAAAAATCTCTGTGTTAAAGAAAGAAGGAAGGATAGATCTGAAGAAAAGAAGCCAGATCTGAACACATTGTACCCTAAGAAAAGAAAAAGTGGGGAATCCTGAAAGAAAGAGGCCAGGTCTGCAGAAAAGAGGTAAGATCTGTAAGTTATGCTCTCTAATAAAGGTAATAAAGTTCTAGATATGAAAGTTTTGTGCTCTGTAAAAGTAAGACTAGTAGAAATTTTTGTTTCTAAAAGTATCGATCTAGGTATTCTTGGTAGATTTTGTCCTAGCTTGAAAATTAGGGCATTGTTAGACGAAATAAGGTTTGATATGAACATATCTGATAATAATAGTGATAGATATGTTATACCTATGCATAGAAATAATGTTTTGACTAACAAATGGATGCAGGATCCTAGAAAGAATTTTTTGCAGGCTAACTACCATGATCCTAGTGCACAGTACAGAAGAGGTTGGGGATCATTTAAAGGAAAGAGAGGATTGACCCTATGTTATAGTTGCAGAAGACCAGGAAATCTAGCTAAGGAATGCCCTGGTAGAAGACCTAGTTTTCTTTGTTGCAAATCTCTAGATCACAAAGTATTGGATTTCCCTAGAATGTTTGCTAAGATTGAAAAAATGAATCTGCATGAAGAAAACCCTAAAGGAAATCCTGAAATAGCATAACCCCGGAAAGAATTAGAGAATATGTTACTACAGATGAAAGACACCTTGAATGACCACCGACAGGTTAGATTAGAAGAGATCTTTAAAGAAAAAGAATGCATCGAGGTAAGAATAGGAGACTTAGACATTGACTCTGTTTTGGATGAGGAAACAAAGGTGAATGTTATGATAGAAAAAACTTGGGAAGCTATAGGGAGTCCTGCTATGACTCCATCTCTAGGAGGAATAGGGTTATTCATAGGAAAATCGGTAAACCTATGTGGAAGGCTCACTCCGATATCTATGAATGCCAATGGAACTTCGATAGAGGAATATTTTGAGATTATCAAATTCATTGCGGACAACACCCCGTTTACTATGTTACTTGGAAATCCTTGCATTGAAAGAGATCAAGCTAGAAAGAAGGAAGACGAAAAAGTTTTAGAACAACAGAGACAAGAGTTAAAAGAATTCATGACCATAAGGATCGCGTAGTTGATTGAAGAATAGGAGAACAGATCGAAGCCATATCACACTAGGAACCCAGATGCTGAAGTTATCAAAACACCAGAGGACTCATAGAATACTGAAGTTTCTATCTCGGATAAAGAAGAGATGTTATACCTGAACCCTAAGAAAGAACCTCAACAACACAAAGTGACTATATCCAAGGAAAATAAGAATCAGAATGGGAAAATAACTACCGAGACAAAGCTCACTGGAAAGAAAGATAGAAAGTTAAATAAGGAGGGTGAAATTGTAGGAGATTCCAGATGGAACATCACAGAAAGAAACTTCACAGAATTTGAGTTTCACCGAGATATCAGAACAACGACATGGGTCACTTCACCATGGAGAAGAAATATAGCCATTGGACCAATATACCCATTCAACTTTCACCCCAAATGGACAAAAAAGAATTAAAGGATCACCACCAAAACATTGGACAATTCCAGAATGGATAGAACAGAGTTAACGAAGGCCCCATACCCATTGCAAGCTCACCGTTGCTGAGATTACCTATTTATCTCATCGCTCCATGCTCGAATAACACTTTTTCCAACTGATAAATTGAATTTCCTAGACTAGAAAGTGCCTATAGTGATCATCATGTCCTTGTTATTCATTCCCGTGTAGTGCCCAAGATCATTGTGACCCCGATTATTTATTTCGTGCGCGTATGTCCGACGAACTCACCAGAGTCGAAGAGTCCATCACATAAGTCCTCCTTGATTTAATGAATGAGAGAGTCATGTTGGAAAGAGGAATGCCCATCGGAGTCCAAGCATCATCAACAAGAGGAGTAGCAACTTCTTCGTCCACTGCCTGAGCAGGATCATCTCGACAGGTCGACAAGAAGCATACTAAACATAGAGACGATATAGTGAACGCTAAACTAATTCTAAGCATTTTTCCTTCTTACCTACCCCCTCTACATGGTGAAATCAACCATGACAGTGTGCCTCGAGAATTCGAGTATGCTATGGTTAGTGCGTACCTTCCAAAAGGGATTTGCGCAGTTCGTGCCGATCAGGACAAACTCATAGAATTGAAGTTTAGCGACTTCAACCTCTACGACAAGAAATTATACAATATTCTCGCTTCGCACAAGTATCTAACGAAGAAGGGAAAGAACTCAAAGATCGTCCTGCAATATTGGGCCCAGAACCTCATGCAGTCAACGTTGTTTAATGTCATGAATATCTCACACTTTGGCAAACACCAAGAGGTGAATGCGTGCATAAAGATTCTTCTGTATTTCTATCATGGAGAATACTTGTGGTTGAACCACCGTGTCATGGTGGATCCCACCTTGATTAATCGGATCACATAACTCAACATGCAAAGACCTGATCCACATGAATTCTATCTTGGAAAGACCATTGACAGAGCACTAGCAATGAAGATCAAAGAAACCTATGGTGATGTCGAGAAAATCACGCGAGGATACAAGGTAGCCTATATTTAGAGTGGCACAATGCACATTGCCTATCAGCTGATCGCAGGAAAGCTAGTCCGCAAGAACTGGCCCACCCAAGTAACTGGCTTCATTGTTGACCTCGCAGGGAAGTGTGTCGAGGGTCTGCAGATGAAATGGGCACAGTACCTTGTCAATCAACTAGAGCTTGATTGTAGAGAAGCACAAGACCAAGGGTATGAATTCCATTTCTATTGGATTCTCATATTGATCACCTTCATAGCATGGGAGATGCCAAAGCCTGCCACTTTCCCAGAGATCAAGCCATTTGAACCTTTGGCTACAGGGTTCAGTACCTTGTGGTACTCGACCGATACGAACAAGAAATGGCAGTCGAATGTCATCTTCCACGTATACTAAAACCAACTAAAGACCACCATCTAGGCTATGCCTCACATTACCCCAAATACACTCCATAGATTCATACCCTTAAGGAAGTTCAGCGCAGATTGCCACTTCATGTATATAACAGCATGAGCTGATGAACATAAGAAATAGTTGCATTCTTATTACAAGTTGACTGAAGAAGACCTTAAAGAGATCACCAAGGATCGGTCAGTGCACCTTCTCATTCCAGTGAACCCTAGAGATTTGTCCAATGTTGATAGCCCAGAGACTGTACTGGACACACCGGAACCAAGCCAAATGAAGAAGCTTGAAGAGGTTCACGAAGTAGACAGTGCATCTGTAAGGACTGGCTCTATCACACTAGACAAAGGAGGTGATGGAGAAAATATAGAAGGTGTAGAAATTGAACAACAAAAAGGTGAAGTACCACCACCTAGGGATGAAGAAGACTCGTCAAAGAAAAGGAAGGTCTCACCTCTGAAATCATCCTCTCGAAAGAAGCCTAGGAACCCTATGACCAAGATTTGAACTTCCCTCACATTGGATGACTTTGATTTCATCATTGTAGTAGTGAATGATTCTTTAAAGGAGATTGTAGAGAAGCAGGAGTAGATGTATAACTGTATAGAGATCAAACTCCAAGGAGTTCAACAGTCACTCCAGTTCATCCACGCAGTACACACCGTGCCTCTAAGAACAGAGACAATAGAACTAGAAGATGAACCAGCCCGACTTCACCAGATTGCTGACATGGTCGAATCTCACCTTCAACAAGCTCAAGAATACACAACACGAACCACCCAGGCTCTGACATAGGTACATGGAGTACTTGTCGAGCAGCACAATGTTGCCGAAAGAGAAAAACTTACTCTTCAAGTACAATGGGATAAACAGAAAGAATAGCTACAACAAAGCAAGGAAAAGTTTATCGCAGAGCAGCTTGAAGTAAAGAAACTAGTCGATAGAGAAATCCGCTTTGTGACCGTTATCGAAGTACTAGCTGAAGAGAGAGTTCCACAAAAGGTGGGCGATCTTGAAGACGTTATGCAGAAGATGCAACAACGCATTGTTGATCTAGAACTCCATGCTGTGCCCGAGACCTCCCAGGTGATAAGAGATGAGTGAGAAGCAACTTCTCAGAGAACAGTTGACCAATTGAAAGCTCTTGCCTCGAAGTGCAAGAAGCTTAGTAACTAGAGTACCCAAATCTATGAGAACCTTACAGAGAATCCAGAGTTATAGGCACTGGAGTTTCAGCTCGAGGAAGCAAAGAAGCATGCAGATACATTACAAGCACAACTGAAGGCTCTATCTGCAGTTGATAGAATAAAACGATCTCATGAACAATGCACAACTCAAAAACAAATACATATGATCCAGAGCAAGGTCATGCAAGTAACTCAACAACTCCAACCAGTGAAAGACAAGGCATGCAAATTATTTCCTAAGATCGAAATCCAGGGAGAAGAACTTAATAAAGTCACCATCATTGTAGAACAATGCCTAGAAGGACCAATAAATGACACAGTGATCCTAGACATCTCGGTCCACTTTTGGGCCCCTATTAGGGTCTTTGGGCTAATGTAATGGGAAAGGGATGTCGGCCCGTGGGTTTACGCACGCCTAGGCCCACTTTTGTAATGTATAAATAGATTCTTAGGCTAGATAGAAGTAGCAGTGCATCTATGTGATGTATGGAAGACAACTTACTGCTAATAGTTAGATCTATGCGATCGGAAGTGAATTGTAAATGCTTTGTGCATGATCATAAGAAGCTTGCAAGGCTAAGTGCAAGTTTTTGTAAGAGGCTTTGTGTTGAAGTGTAAGGAATAAGGATCTAGTGAGCTCTGCAGATCCTCTATCCTTTGCAAAGAAGGGATTTTATGCTCTGTGTTGTAACTGATGATTGAAGATACTAATAAAGAGGAAGAGTTGGTGGTCGTAGCCCCAGGGTGGGGGTGAACCACTTAAATCTGTGTGTAACACTCTGTGCTTTGATTCATTGTGTTTATATCTGCTTATGCTATGTGATTTTGATATATTCACTTATGCTTTGTGCTTATTAGATATATATGATTGTTATATCTTATGTATATGCGGGTGCTTAGTGTTGATTTGCAGGACCTGATGTGTTACTGTTGCTAAGTGATGAGATACTGTAGATCTAAGTGAATATTGCAATGCTCCGTGCTATCTGCGAAGTAGAATAAGGGTTAGATATTAATGGTTGACTAATGCTAAGTGCACTATAAGTAGTATAATCAAAGATCTGTGTCCCAGCTAAGGTTGCAGACACCTGATTCTTGCAACCACCCCTACCTCTACCTCGGGTGAGACTTAATCTTCTTCGCAGGTGTTTCTGAAAGGGCTGGTAGTTAGGGTTTTTTTGGTGCACTCTTGAGCATTGAACCCTGGGTATACCCCTCTATGCCAACAGGTTTTATTCTCCCATGTGCCTTTTTCTACTAGCTTGGCCCCTGGTCCATAACCCCTGGTCGCGCGATAGCCCCCCGCCGACTGGGGCTTATCCCAAACCACATGCCACCAACTAACTCAAAAGGAGAATATGTCATATGGCATAACAAGCACCACATTATCTCGATTGGTCCACCCCCTTTCATGAAATCATTGGCACCCATGGAGGTCAAAGGTTCGAAACCCCCGGAAGCCATAAATTCTTTTTAAACTAGCCGACACTAGAAAAATACAGGGTGCCACATGGCACCATCTGATTGAGCCAACTGTCACCCTGTGATTGGACCGTACCAAAGAGTCACCAACATAGTCAGCGTACAGTCAACATGCCATGCCATTGTCGTACAATCCAGTCAGCTGACACATCAACTTTTGTATACACCAGTCACCTGCCACGTCACTTGTCATACAACCATGTGTCGTGCCACATCATCATTCGTATTTCATAGTCACCCTGCCACATCAACATCCATACAATCCAGATGTCATTTTTACTACCACGTGTCAGCCTTCTATTGGGCCACGTCATGTATGGACTGCCACGTGTCAAATCCATACAGGTGCCAACACATCCCAAAAATGTCAAATTTGAGTGACACATGTCACCTCCTGGTGATTCCATGTCATCATGACATCACCTGTTGTAATGTTGACGTCAGCAGTACGACCTGTTGACTTTGACTAGTTGCCTCTTTTTCATGTTTGGGAAATTGGTCAAAACGCAATATCTTTCGCATACAACGTCCATTTGCGAAAAACATTATATGGTCGGAATCAACCCAATGAGTCGGACGCTATGGCACTAGTTTCGTCTGATTCCAAGAACTTTGATTTTTATGCCTTCCTTGATCCATTTTGGATCAAGCGTTTACTAGGTTATTATCCAAAGCATCATTAAATGGAGAGATAGGGGGCTCAAGAAAGTTCATAATGCTGGGGTGTGGCTGCAAAGGTGCACTAGGAGGAGTTGGGGGATGAGGGAAAGCGGGTTTTCCACCAAGGTTCAACTAACCAGTTTGTACTAGTTGATTAAATTCCTATGAATCAATATCAAAGTGAATAGAAAATATATTTCTAGTGTTCCTCCCTTGTTGCCAAAATACATTTGTCATTCTGCCTCTTCTCCCTCTATTTCCTCCCCTGTTACTCCCTCTACTAAAAAATATAATCTAATTGTCTTTATCATTTCAACTAGTGCAAAATACTTAAAGTAAAATATAAGACACAACATAATAAACATCCATTACAACTTTGTTAAATATGATTTAGTTAAGGATCTGAGTATAGCACAATAATTCAAATATTAAAGGGAGAAATGGAACATAAATAATGTATGATAGTGAATGAAATCCAAAAATCAATGAACAACCATCTTTTCATTTCAAATTTCAAAATATGAACTGTATATTTCTTGAAAACTTCTATGTGTATGAACAATCTACATATTTGTTAGACATATGAAAAAGGAAATGCATTTAAATGAAAATATATATGATTGGGAAAAATGATAAAGGGGTGTATTTTGCGAAAAGTGACATATAATGAAAGGAATGAATGAAATTTCATGTCTAACATTTAAACTCATTCAACATTCATGTACATATCTTTTAAGATTCTATATGTTTCCATTACATAACTGATATATATTTTTTTCAATCAGCATGAAACTCTTTTGAGAAAATTTCCAAACCATTTATGTCAATCATTATGTTCTCAAACTATTATATTCACCATATATCACACACCACAAATTGTATATGAATAGAGTTTAAAACAATCCCAATTAACACGCCCACTCAAAAAATGCCAAGTTTTCTGAGTAAATCATACACTATAAAGAGATCTGGGAGGAGTATGAAGGCCATAACAATGGGTTTGCAAAACTGCCATCTTAATCTTTAATAGAGCCTCTTAAAATGATTCTTTGTATAATTATTTATGTATGAGAAATTTGATATATATTTTAATTGCATAAATATTGGAAAAGGATAATGGAAATGAAAATATAAATGATCGAGATAAAAGGGAATAAATGTATGAAAAATGATATAAATTATGAGGGAAAATGTAAAGTTTATGTAATAAAACCAAAATTTTAACCCAACTGGAAAGTCCTTTAAACTTGTTTCCATTGCCAAACCAATTATCATTTATGTTTGACTAGAGTCAACTCAAACCTCCACAAAACATTCAAAGCATTATATGAATAGAAACAAACATCTTCCATACAAACTCAACCATACCAATTCCTTTGGTATACCCATTTCACATAATCATGGCCATTCCCAAGGAAAGATAGGCATGTGAACAAGAAGAGAACAATTAGAAAGGGGATAAATTCTTTTGTTAGAGAGGAAGGTCAACGATGAGCTCATAGTGTGCTCTTTCCCTCAAAAAAACAAAAAAACGATACCCATTACTCTGATATGTAGATCGTGGGTTTAAAACATAGTTATAACTGAATGTGAGAGCCAAAATGGACATAGGTTGTATGAAAGAATAATCCCAATTGAGACAACCAAGAAAGGAAATAGACAACATGCGACCAATAAGCTCATTCACATAAGCTAAAACCCTTTAAACATAGAGTAAGACAAGTGTAGGTTGTAGAATACATTCTTTCCATCAAAGAATAGAAGGTTAACATCAATTTACTTTTAAAAACAAGTTCAAGTTTGAACCCACATCAAGACTTTGTATGTGCTAACAAAATCGGTTATCGGTTCAACCCATTTTTTTATAACCCCCTTTTGTAGTAAACTGTCTTACAGGAATACACAGGAAATGGAAAATGATAATATGAACCAGAGGGTAACATGAAGCATACAAAAATCCACAACTCTTACTGTAAATTAAAAACCCACGAATTTATTTTTACAGTAACAAACCTTAAACAATTGCTTCAACCTTTCACTTTAAAAATGATTTCTTATGACTAAAAGATAGGGAGAGAAAAACTTTTACACTCATTACCAACTAAACAGAGCCAAAACTAAGTCATTTGGTAACAAATTTACTTGAAGAATATGGTCTAGAGGTGTGTGAGTACTTACCTTGTTTGAGTGGTTGATTTATAACAACTCTGAGGGCTTGATATGGTTGTAGAAATGAGCATGACGGTCGGTTTCTCAAGCTGAAGTGAAAATCCCTCTACACATTTGAAACCAAAACCAAATGATGAGAATCCTAGCCATGTCAAAGGTGGTAAAGCATGGGCCTGGAAACATTATATCCCACATCCTTTCGACTTGAATTCATGCTTGACGTAGTGGCCAACTTAATGCCTTTATGTTTCCACTACTATATCAACCCAATATCAAATGTTATGAATGAACCATAAGGTATCAACCCTCAAACCTCATATCAAATCCATTGAAACTTAATAATACCATTTGTCCAAGAATATGTGATATGTGTTGATTGCAACCATTGCTCATATGTATGCATTTCTTAGTTAGATAGAGGAATTGTTGATGTTTCTTTAAGTTTCAATTGTTTCTCTTCTGAGAGCTCTGGTACAAGGAGTGCACAATTTCTGCAAGGTGTGAAAAGGCCAAGTCAAGTCTGACTCAGAAGCTTAGAAGAGATAACGTGAAACGTTGCAGAGGAAGTGCAAGGAGTGCACAATCACTCAGTGGAGAGAAACGTTTCAAGAAAAACCCATGCAAGGTATGCATTGGGCCCACACTCAGCTAGAGTGTTGAAGAATCTAAGTCTAGAGAGTGCAAGGAGTGTGTGGAAATTTCCTAAGAAACTCCAAAGTCTCAAGGTGAACAAGCACAATAGGTGTGCAAGAGTGAATTAGAAAATTTTATAAGTATGAAGTTGTGAAGTGTTCAGAGGAGCGCAAAAGAAGGTGCTAGAGGTTCAAATTTCCTCTCCTGGTCAAGATCAGGAAGGATAACGACCAATATCCTTTGAAAAATGAGGATTTATTAGTTTGGAGGATGAGCAGACAACATCCACTCGTGGAGAAACTAATTCTTTCCTAGCCACTAGATCTATGAAAGTAGCATAGGAGTTACCATCGGAAGTCCTTCAGACTTCACGAGTTCGACATATTTCATTCAAGGAGTGCACTAAAGTCGGAACCCCCAAAGTTTTGAAGTCTAAAACTCATCTGGAGCATTGATTCCAGTGGACATGTGTCAGCAGATCGTCAAGTCTAGAAGACTAGTCATATGGGAGAAAGGGGACATGATTGTAAAGGTTTGATAATTCCCCGAAGCCCTAAAGAGCAGAGTATATCCTCACCATTGATAAACGAGAGACGCGTGGAAGTAGATCTCAAGATCCGGGGATTCAACACTCCGGGAGATTTGTGAAGTGGTGCTTTATAAAGTCATGAAGCCCGGATATACGAAGTGGATTTTTGACTATTGATCCATGGAAGTACCGGAACCGTCCAATCTGGTTCGAAGTTTGGTTCTCCAAGAGAATAGAGTGTTGGAGTGGATAGGACCGTTTAATCCTAAAGTCCTGAAATTTTCGGAGATTTGAGGTTTAGCCCATGCTCCCTTATAGGACATTCTAGTGCTCAAGGACCCCCCAAAAGCATATTTTTCATTCAGGAAGAAGGACTTAGGACATGTGTGATTGGTTTTGAGGGCTTAGATGAAGCCTGTGAGCTGATCCATCTCCCGAAGTTAAATGATCCTATACTGGGAGGTCACGCAGAACCAGAGAGTGGGTGGGGGTTTTCATCAAGTGGTATTAAATCCTAGATAAGTTTTTGTCTGATACCATCAAGTGGTATTTGAGCCCAAATTGTGCTTTGTGTGAAGAAGAACTTGGAACCATGCCGCCAAGAAGATGCAGGGACATACCTATAGCAAATCCAACAATGGAAGAGGATATGAGGTGACTTTGTGTGAAGCTAGATGCCATGGAGCCATCACAAATAAGAGAACCTGATGTTGGTGACATCAGCGAGGTTGAGAGTGAAAAAGAAGAAGCAGAAGGAGATGCAGGAGAAGAAGCTACATAAGAGTGACTATTGAGAGTTGTTGTTAAAATGGGAGCTAAAGAAAAAATAGAGGTCCCAATGTATGAAGGAAACTTAGATGTGGAGGAACTCCTTGATTGGATAAGTGCTTTGGGAAAGTACTTTGATTATGAGGAAATTGATGATGAAAAGAAATTGAAGCACACTATTACCATATTGAAGGGACATGCAACATTGTGGTGGAATGAATTGCAAACTGACATAAAATGCAAAGGTTAGTCCAAAATAAAAAATTGGGACAGAATGGTAGCTAAATTCATACCCAAATATTATCAAATAAATTTGTTTAGGAAATTACAGAACCTAAAACAAAATGGATTGTTAGTGAAAGAGTACACTAAAGAATTTTATAGGTTGAACATCAGAGAAGGTCATCAAGAGAACAATGAATAAAAAACTATCAGGTATATAAATGGATTGAGGTATGAGATTCAAGACGAAATCAACATGATGATAGTAAGGACTATAGAGGAATATTATTAAATGTCACTGAAAGCGGAGGAAAAGTTGGCCAGGAATCAAATCCAAAGAAATAAAGGGAAAACTACAAACATAGGAAGAGGAATTGCCCGAGAAAAGTTCCAGAGACCCAAAGTTGAAGCTGAAAAGTATCACAACGAGGCATAAAAAGGAAGAAGTTCCAGAAGTGGAAACTATGGTGGAAGAAACTCTTTTTCTCAAGGAAGAGGAAGAGGAAGAGGAGGAGAAGTGAAATGTTATGCTTGTGGAAAGATAGGGAATATGTCTTGGGAATGTCCTAAGAAGAAATATGGAGAAGATCACATTTCCAAAGCACAAAAGAGGAATGTGGAGGAAGAAACAACAGAATATGGTAGATCCCTCATTATGAGGAAAGTTCTCATAAAACCAAAGAAACAAGTAAAATATCCAGTCCAGAGGAACAGTTTGTTCAGGACTGTTTGCAAAACCAAAGATAGGGTATGCAAAGTGATTATAGATAGTGGGAGCAGTGATAATCTGGTATCCACAGAAATGGCGGAGAATTTGGAGCTAGAGACTACTACATATTCAAACCCATAATAAGTATCATGGTTGCAGAAAGGACACCAAGTGATGGTAAGTTGATAGTGTAAATTCAAATTTAAGATAGGAGGTTATAGAGATGAGATTCTGTGTGATGTCATACCTATGGATGTTTTCCATGTTTTGTTGGGAAGACCATGGAAATATGACATAAATGTCATACATGATGGAAGGGAAAATACTTACACCCTTGAGAAGAATGGTCGTAAGCATATGTTACTGCCAATAGAAGAAAAAGGAGTTAAGGAAGAAGATAGTCTCAACATACTTCTTATGTGTAACGTTCTTTTTCTGTTACCAAGGCTTAATCGCTCTAATACCAAACTATAACACCACTTTCACATAACTCATACAGGCATTATATAATCCACATGCATTTAAGCAATGAAATACATTTAAACTCAGAGTAAATATAAGAATTTCTGCTAACACAAATATTCCTTGGAATTAACAATAATTCATATGCATAATGGAATGTATGATAAAATATAAGTATCACAAGCATGCAAAACATAACATTTAACATAAGTTGATACTTATCTTGAAACTGTGGTAATTCCACCAACCAGGTGCAGACCTTCCATGAACCTCCCAGCCTTAGACCGTGCTGCTCATCAAGCTCAGCAGTAGGTCACCCCCAAGTTGGGACTAAGCTCCACCCCAAGGCAAGGAAGCCTAGGCTAGGCTGAGGTTATAGGGAAAACACATAGTCACAAGGAAGGAATTCTCTCCCAGGAGCCACTCATGCTCACTGCCCACAGACTCTCCTTCCCCACATGCTTGTTCCACCCCAGGAGTATACACCTTCTCTGTCACCTAGACAGTCCTTGGGTTACAGCAACAGAATGGACCAGAAGTCTCCGAGCTCTGTGGCAGCTACAGGGTTCCTTCTAGGAGTTCTCTCCTTTTTCTGTGCACTCTCTCACTTGGAGAGAATCGCTTACAGGCTGAAAATCTGTTCTTCCAACCTTAATCACCTCTCTCACCTGGAGAGAATGTTGTACAACTGGCCAACAAGCCCCACGTAGTCCAACACTGCATGGCCATGAAAACCAATGGGGAAAGCAGACACAGGATTTCCAATAGGTTTAACAATGGCAGATGGTATCACGGATATGGATTCGAACAAGACTCCATGCATAGGCTTGATGCTCAGATAGAGGATGCTTCGAATTAGAGATGCCACACACACGTTTGATGGTTCAAAGGACATATGGGGTATTCTTGTAGAGGTCATATCGATCGTACTTTTCAGAAGAATGGATCGAATTGAGGAGGAACCCCCCAACACGGCTCGTGTCAGCCTTTTATTTCATGCTCCAGGGTTGACACTTGTCCCCCATGTGAATGCATGCGTTCCTCCCACCGTTTGGAAATCACATGTCCTTACAAAAGGACTTAGGTTAAAACATATAATGCACATATATTTTGGAATAATATTAAAATATTATTCCCAAGGCTTAAGCCCCTAGGCTCAACACTTAGCCCCTTTTTCCCAGCTTCCAGCCCCTAATCCCTTTCCCACTCTGTGGATGCTTAGTCCCCCATCACTCATTCATCGTTTCAGTCTTCACGCGGCGATGTTTATATTTTTATTAATTCTCTACATGATTACATATACAAAAGAAGGCTCTTGGCCTTCAACACTTAGGCTCCCTGGCCCAATAATCACATAAGCCCCCAGCTTATATAAACTTGGCTCGCTAGCCTATAAAACATAATTACAATTCATAATGCAAGCTATACATCAGGGCTCGAACATGGGGACATTACATTATGAGTGGGAAGGAAATATTGAACAAAGTCAAGAATGAGCAGGAAATGTAGTTTGTTGTGGTGAGGAAGCCTAGATTCATCCTTAAAAACACTTATATGGATGATCTACCTGTAGAGATTAAGGAATTTTTGGATGAGTTTGCTAATATTGTGGTGGATGAGTTACCTCGTTCTTTATTACCCATCAGGAGTATCAGTCATCACATTGAACTTATTCTAGGAGTGAGTTTTCCAAATAAAGAAACATACAGGTTGACACCTGAAGAGAATGAAGAGGTCAAGAATCGAGTCCAAGAATTGTTGGATAAAGGTTTGGTTAGGGAAAGTTTGAGTCCATGCGTAGTACCAACTGTGTTAAGTCCAAATAAATATGGAGGATGGAGAATGTGCACCGATTCAAGATCCATCAACAAGATAACCATTAGGTAAAGATTCCCTTTACCTAGAATGGATGATTTTATGGATTGCTTGAGTGAAAGAAATTATTTTTCCAAGATAGACTTGAAGAGTGGCTATCATCACATAAGAATGAGAGAAGGAGATGAATGGAACACAAAATTCAAAATGAATGAAGGATTGTATGAGTGGCTTGTTATGCCATTTGTATTAACAAATGCCCCGAGCACATTCATGAGATTGATGAATGAAGTACTCAAGGATTTCATTGGTAATTTTGTAATTGTCTATTTAGATGACATTTTAGTTTTCAGTAAGACTGAAGGAGAACATTTGATACACTTGAAACTAGTGTTGAAGAGGTTACATCAAGGGAAGTTGTTGATAAATATGAAGAAATGTTATTTCATGAAGACATAACTCATATACTTGGGTTTTGTGATCTCTTCAAATGAGTTGAAGATGGATCTAGAGAAGGTGAGGGAAATTAGAGAATGGCCTTCTCCAAGAAGTGTATGTGAGGTAAGACATTTTCATGGGTTATAACATTTTTATAGGAAATTCATCAGGAATTTTAGTAGCATTTGTGCACCCATACTGGACACTGTAAAGAAAAAGAACAAATCCTTTAATTGGACATCAAAAGATAAAAAAGGCTTCAGAGTATTGAAAGGGAAGATAACATAACAACCGATTCTAGTTCTATCACATTTCAAGAAGACATTTCAGGTGAGATGTGATTCAAGTGGAGTAGCAATTGGTGCAGTCTTGAGCCAAGAAAATAAGCCTGTTTCTTATTTCAGTGAGAAGATGAATGACACTAAAAGGAAGTACAAAACATATGACAAGGAGTTTTATGCTATAATACAAGCTTTGAAAAAATGGATGCATTACCTTATTCCGAAAGAGTTTTTCTTGTATAGTGATAATCATGATTTACAGTTCATAACCAGAGAGGAGAAGTTGAACCAAAGACATGCTAAATGAGTAGAATTCATGCATAATTTTAAATTTTTTACTAAGCACATTAGTGGTAGAACTAACAAATTTGTTGATTCTTTGAGCAGAAGATGTCTGATTATGCAGGAATTTCAGGTGGAGACCTTAGGTTTGAACACCTTAAGGGGATGTATCATGAAGGTCCAGATTTCAAGGAGGCTCACGAAGCATGTGAAAACCATTTTCTAAGGGAAATAATTCAATGGATGGAGTACTTGATCCAAGATGGACTATTATTTAAGGGGAGTCAATTATGTATTCTAAAACGCTCAATGAGTCACAACCTGTTGAAAGAAAATCATAGTGGAGGATTGGCTGGACACTTTGGCCATGATAATACTTATGCCCAATTGAGTTCTTCATACCATTGGCCAGGTAAGAGGTCCAACATGAAGAAATATGTGGACAAATGTAGAGTCTTCAAGTATGCCAAAGGAAAACAAAAAAGCATGCGGTTGTATCAGCCATTGCATATTCCAGACAGGTCGTGGGATGCCATAAGCATGGAATTTGTGATGGGATTGCCAAGAACCTAGAGGGGGAGTGATTACATATTTGTAGTGGTTGAAGGGTTCTCAAATATGGCACATTTCATACCATGCCAGAAAACTAGTGATGCTACTCACATAGAAAATTCATTTTTCAAGGAGGTTGTGAGATTACATGGCTTTCCCAAAAGTATAGTCTCAGACAGAGATACCAAATTCGTGGGACAATTTTGGAGAACTCTGTGGAAGAAATTGGGGACATACTTGTCCTTCTGTTCAACATATCACCCTCAGACAGACGGATAGATAGACCGAGATAGTAAATCGTACTTTGGGAAATTTATTGAGGAGTTTGATCACTGAACACCATAGTCAGTGGGATCAATTTCTGCCCCAGGCAGAATTTGCAAATAATGATTCACCAAAGAGAAGCACTAGAAAAATTCCATTTCAGATAGTGTATGGAATGCATCCGAGAGGAATTTCAAATTTAGTAAATTTGGGACATGATGAGTTCCGAAGTGCAGGAGAAGAAGACTTCGCTACAGAGATGCAGAAGCTTCATGATCAGATAAAGGGATAGTTACAGGATACCAACCAGAAGTACAAGAGTTGAATCGACCAGAGGAGAAGAGAGGTTCATTTTGAAGCTGGAGATCAAGTTTTAGCACACTTGAGGAAGGAAATATTCCCAAGGGGAACATATAACAAATTAAATATGAAGAAGATAGGACCATGTAAAATCCTTAGAATATTTACTACCAACACTTATGATATTGAAATACTAAAAAATATTGGAATATCACCAATATTCAATGTTGCGGACTTATACCCTTAGATTATGGATGATATAGGAGAATCAGGTGATCAAAAGAAGATCCAGTGGGAAAATCACATTCCCACGACAAAAAATCCACAAATGGAGAAAATTCTAGGCCAAAGGATTGGCAAGAAGACGAGGAGGAAGACTTATTTTAAGTACCTGGTGAAGTGGAAAGACCACCCAACAGAAGATTCCAATTGGGTAACTGAACCTGATATTCAGATACATGGAAAAATAGTATAGGATCTCATGGACAAGAGTCCATGAATATTTTTCCCAGAGGAGTATGATGCAGGAGCATCATCATCAATCTAGAGATGTCGAACAAAGGACATATCAACACCCATAATGCACATTTAAAGTTGGTTTTGATCCCAAGGAGGGTGCATCATATTAAATTTTTGAAACATTGTAATGAAATATCTTTTAATATTTTGAGGCTTGAGCCATTATATAGGATCGCAAGAGATTGTAATCATCTTAATTATTTGTAGGATTGTACAGATTTCGAGCGTCAGCTCATATCTAGTTTGTAAATGCTCATTCAATACAATAAGCCTTAGTAGATGAATGTTTTAATTGCGATAGGATAGAACTAAGGTAGTTTGGAGGGAATGATGGAGAAGATCCTCCTGTATAAATATATGTAATCTATGCCCAAACGAGGTTGTTGAATCTCATTGTTATTGCTGGTGGTTATTATAGAGAGTTGTTGAGAACTGTATGAGTCCATGTACATACTTGGTTGAATGAATATAAGTAGAAAGGTTTGATTCCAAATGCATGGTGTTACTTATTTTTGAGTTCATTGAGTAAATGTTATGTCATTTTCTTAATGTGGTTGATTATGCTCATATGTATGCATTTCTTAGTTAGACAGAGGAACTGTTAATGTTTCTTTAAGTTTCAATTGTTTCTCTTCTGAGAGCTTTGGTGCAAGGAGTGCATAGTTCTCGGAAGGTGTGCAAAGGCCGATTCAATTCTGACTCAGAATCTCAGAAGAGATAACATGAAACATTGCAAAGGAAGTGCAAGGAGTGCACAATCGCTCAATGGAGAGAAACGTTTGAAGACAAACTTGTGTAATGTGTGCATTGGGCCTATTAGCACTCTATAATTTATAGAGGTTGTAGAAGAAAAGACAGAGGTAACTACCAAACCACTTTGGAAGCTATGATCTTGTCGGACCAACTTCAAAGAGGTATCTCTTTGTAGGATTTAGATTTGTTTGAGTTTAGAGTGTTAGGCTAGTTATGACAGCTCAATATTTGTTTGTTTGAAACATATGGATGAAATAATTCTTAATTTTCCATTGGGCTATGGGGTCTGTATTTAAATATAAGGATTTGTTTCATATTTTATAAGGTTTTGTCCACAGGGAAGGGTAGTAAAATTGTGTGGATCTAATTAATTTAAATGAAATGAATAATAGGAAAAGAGGGGGAAAATCCACTAAGTAGAAGAGTAGTTAAGAATTACTTTACTTAGTTTCAGATAAACAACATGGAGATCATTAAAAAACAAAAGACAAAGTATAATCAAATAAATTTTGTTCTTTAACTTTCTTTTAATGATTAGAATTGGAAACACATGCAGTGATTACATAGAATGGAAAAACATTTGGCAAAGAGAGAAATCACACCACCAATAGTCTGACACAAGAAATATGTGAATAAGCCTGTTTTATTACTGGTCGATCCTTTGAAAATTTACACAATAGCTTTTGGATGCAAAAATCAACACATAATACTTCGAAAAGAGAAGTACTTATACAACTATTTACAACAGATCCTGTCATAAATGATCAGGATATTTTGGAGGAATATCTAACTAACTAAATCTCTAAATACAAAATGTAGGGATTTTGTAGATTTTCTTAGATCTCTGGTGTTGATTTTGTGGAAGTGGTTGATGACTCATCTTTTTGACTTTTGCTAGCTACTGCTCCTTGCTGACTAGAACACAAAAAATTTATTTACTCGAGTAATGTACATAGCTCTTCACGCCTCTTCTTACTTAGGAAGGAAATCTTGAGTATTTTCCTGTATATTTCATCCATCTTTGTGTATTTGGAAAAGGTAGAATTAGTGATGAAGATATGCTTGATTTCATGCTAAATGCTTAAGTATAAATGTAGTGTCTCCAGGAAAAATTTACCAGTGATGCTTCCCTATATCCCTGCAAACTTTGAACTGTCCTTTACCACTGAGATCAATTTTTGTTTGTAATCAAGCGGAGTGATCAATTTTTTATTTAGTACTAACAATTCAGGAAGCCCTTTCATGTGTAGTACCTCAAATTTACTGAAGAACCTCTGCACACCTTGTCCATCACTTGAGATTTTTCTTCCAGCTGCAACATTAGGCCTTTCTTGGTCAAAACCTTCTTGATCTCAAGGATGGTTTCAGTTCTGTCCTCAATCTCCAGTTCTTCTAACTTCTTCTTGTTTTTGGATTTTAGAAATCTGATAAGTTTTGTGGCCTCTGTGGGCCTTTCTCCCAATTCTTCCTTGATGATTTCAATTGCTCCCCTGGGTTTCTGTACTAATTCATGTTGTTCAAAAATTATCTATATGGAGGGCCAGATTTCTGACATTGATTTGTTGATATCCATCCATATGTTTTCCTTAGCTTGGTCTAATGTATTTTCCATGGCAATCTCTTTCCCTAATTGTCGTAATTGTTGACTGAGCCTTTGAGACTTGTGCATCTCTTCCTAGTGACTGGCCTAGAACATTGATTTCAATTCTTGCAATGTCTTTACCTCTTCATGTAATTTTCTTATTTCTTCCCCTTGTATGGACATATATTCCATGGATTTTACAAGTTTGTCAGATGCATCTGAGACTTGTACTGGGATTGTTGATGGGATTGTTGCTGGAATGTCTAATGATGTGGACCCTTTTGATGTTTCGATCCCTGTTAGAGGCACTGCCTCCAGTGGGATCATGGCTAGATGCACATTTTTCTCCTTTTATTTTATCGTCTTGTCCATTTTTGCTTCCATTTCCCTTATTTGTGTATTTTGTTCCATGATCAACTTTAACATCTCTTTTTTATGGCTTTCAATATCAACCACTTCTTTGGTTTTTGAATCTTCTATAGATGGAAGCTTAAGCTTCTTTCTAAGTGATTCCATATCGTCATTCCTCATCTTTAACAACTCCTCTACTGCTTTGACATTTGTTGGATCATACCTAATTTTAAGAACCAGTTCTTCTAGTGATTTTATTTTGTTATCCTTGGCCGAAGAAGAGATCTTATGTAGCTTTAATTGGGACTGGATATTGTTTATGGATACCTACAATATTGAGGTATTTTTCAAATTTGAGAATATCATTTATCCTATCTGTCTATGCAAATCCATTTGGTCCACTGGATGGACATATTTTACATCAAATTCAAAAGAAGTCTTTTTGTAGTCTACAACTGTTCTTGGATGGGGAACTTGTGCTTGTAAGAATGTCATTTGAATTCTTCCTCTTTCTGTGTCAAAAGATGAAAACAATATGTGTTGAGAAGTAGAGGTCTACTTCTAGAATTGAGTGTACATGTTGTTATTGAGGAGCTCATTCCTTTGCTTGATCTGTTTATATTTGTCAAAAATGTTTGAATATTTTTTCCCATGAGTTGGTTCAGCTGTCAGAGCAGTTTTTGGGTTTCTTTGAGATGTTGGTGATGATGGAGAACTTGTAACCATACTTTCTTAATGGGTTGAAGAGTGCGGTCCCTCCAATACTATGGTGGACTGCATTTCTCCCTCCTTGAGAAAATCGGTTGTATGATTGGTTTTATCCCTCTTTCTATATACCTAAAAATCATCAGCTAATACCTCTGTGACTGAAGGAGAAACCTCCTTCCTTGATCTCTTCTCTACATTCTTTTGGGGTGTATTAGTCTGTGAAGTGGTTACAAATATAGGTTGCTCCTCTAGTTCTTGCAATATGTTCTCCTTCCACTCTATCTGGTTCATGTATCTTTCCACCTATGGCCTCTGTGTGTACATAAGGAGTACTCTTTTGTTTGGTTATGAGTTCATAAATGACACCAAATGGGTCATATTGCCAAGTGAAACTCAAAGGAAACCTCATTTGTTTCAAGAGGCTATCTGCTTCTTCTCCTGTTGATTTGATGTTGCAGATGAAAGGTCCAACCTAGGTTTTGATTATGAGTTGTGATTTCTTCTTTGCTGTAACAAAATGAATATCATCTGAATTCACCATTTTCCTTATATATTCTAGTGCAAAAATCCTCATTGGGAGGTATTTGGGAAATCTGTAAGGAGGCATCTCACACCCATATACCCTTATCTCTGTATGGTTTTGGTATAAATACCAATCCCCTGTCTTAGCTTGATCAGATAGGTGCAAGAACTTCTGAATTTCTTCACTGATCCTTGGCTCTGTGTTGTTGTTCTACATACAAACAACTAGATGAATGAATTGATCTATGAAGTCCTTGAAGTTGTACTCTGTTGAATTTTTCCTCACCAATGAGGTCCATGATGTCACTGGCTATGGGATTCCTTCCTGGTTTAACTTCTGAAGTGCACATGGGAACCTGTCTGATTGGTAAAATAAAAACATGTAGGCCAGAACTGAAGAGTATCTGAACATCCCTTCAGTTGGAAACCTGAATAACTGATCATGATTATTATCAGCCATAAATTGACTGAAATTGAATTTTATGGAAACTCTTTCTTCTGTAGAAAATATGGATAGAAAACCTAAAATAGCCTCATCTACCCATTCATCTGATTAATAACCTAATAGGTAAGAAATCATGGATATGATCTGGTTGGCTTTGACAGTGAAAATGGAAGATGAGTAAGGTGGATTATTCTTGGGCAATTGGGCATCTTCTGGGAGGAAAATCTCAAAGATATGGGCCCTTTGGGGAAGGTCAGTTTATGGTATAGGTCATTTAGGGATTGAACAAAGAACGGGATTGTTGATTCGTTTCTACGGATATGCAACATGGTTGAGTCGTTTCTAGGGAAGTAACTGTGAAAAATGTTTCACCAGAGGAGGAGGCAATGGCCCTTTGTCTAGGAAAGTAGCGGGCTTAACATCTAAGAGAAAATTCGGGGAAGTGGTGAGTTTGAGGAAACATGTATAGAGGAAAATTGGACTCCCAGAGTCCAATTTTTTCACTCTAGTCAAGAAAATTGTCTTTCAACCATGAATGCAATTCGAAGAAGTCGAATTCACACCTCGGATCTGTGACATTGTAATCCTTATCTACTAGAGGTATGTGGTCTAGGTTGACAGGAGGGAGAAGGATTGGGTTCTCATATGTGTCTACAAATTTAGCCTTGGGGGCCATAATTAACAGACCTTACAGTAAAACAATGGCGGAATTGTATTACCTAGGGAAGAGCTTCGCCTATTGACAGTGAGAGGTGGTGGAAGTTAATTTAAGAGTTGAGTTCAACCCAGTCTCCATGTTGTCTTTATCAGCAAATCATGTAACATGATGTGAAATGGGGTTTTAAGGTATACAAAAAATATTCGTTATGGAACGGGGTTGTTACGAGGCGGTTAACGGTCACAGAGAATGTTTTAATTAGCTAACGGGTATGTAGAGTAGGATAGATGGTACGTAGTGATAGGATTACGGTGACCG
>JZKD02S0798809.1:820878-831868 GCA_000966675.3 Picea glauca
TATATATATATATATTTGTACTGTTAATACTTATATTTGTTTTTTCAATACACGCAGTGCATGGGACACGGTCCCCTCCTCCTCGTGGCTTGGTAGAGCGCATGCCTTCATGCTTGGGTGCTTTGATTCACGTGCTGGCTTGATGTTGAGTTACTGTGGCATGCGGAAAGGTATCAACACGGTCCCCTCCTCCTCATGGATTGGTAGAGTGCGTGGCTTCGTGCTTGGGCGCTTTGATTCATGTGTTGTCTTGATGTTGAGTTATTGTGGCATGCAGAAAGGTATTGGCTTTGCGCTAGTGCGTGTCTTTGGTGTCTAATGACTTTGTTGCTTGCATGTTGTTTCTAGACTTTGATCTCCACTATGATGTGCCTAAATAGAGATTTGTTGTATGCCAAGTTTTATTTAATTTTTATTATTTATTTATTTTCGTTATTGTGTATATATAATCCTCTATATAAGGAAACTAGAATATATACTTTCCTAATCTTTTGTTTATAATAAAATATTGTTGAATATAACTATTGTTTATATACCTTTCATGATTTTTGGTTTAAAATAAAATATTTCTAAAGATAATTCTTGTTAATCCTTCCTTTGTGCAGGTGAGGATTAGTGGGATTAGTAAAGGTGGTTGGAACATGGGAGTCTTCATAGGGTTTATGACCTGTAAATAAAACGTTTCTGGGATGTAGATTAGGAGTTGTTTTTAGGGAACAATCTGCACAATTATGTGGGTGGTCAAACCCTAGGTTTCAGCTTTGAAACTGAGCTCTGATACCATGTGTAAGGCCTCTGTCCCCATAGAGCCTTATAAAAATACAAGCTAAAATTAAAGAATGAAGAAATTATAACCTTTACAATTATGTCATCAACGTATAATCATTTATAATTCAACATAAATTAAATTGATTAACAACATGAAAGTAAATTTAATTATCAACCACATAACACAACAAATTCATGAAATTCATACCTCTGTCTGATGCTAATTCCCAAATCTATGATTGTCCTCTCCGCTGCTCTGCCCGAACTCTGCCCAAAATTGAATCTTTCCTCCCTGCCAGCTAGGAACAGAGCCTGTCCGGCTTCCTAGCTCCAGGATTCTGTGAGGCTTCCTGGCCCTCGAGCCCAAAACTCCCAGCAACCTGGTGCACCCCTGTAACAATCCACCCAAACTCCAAAACAAAAAAAATATCCCACAAAAAATATAGTCCTGTTGCTCCAATAATGCTACTCTCCCCTAAATTTTCATCCAACTCTCGAAGGCCTCTGCCTTGTCATATCCTCCCCTTTCACTACCTCCTCCTTCATTTAAGGCCACCCACCTTATCCCTCCATTTACTACCTTATCCCTCCATTCAATTCCCTTTCCCTTCATACGTAAAGTTTTCTAATAAGTTATTTAAGCCTTTAATTTGTTATCCAAACATTAATGTGTTAATTAATCAATTAATTAATTAATCAACATATATTAAATAATAAATAAAAATTTAATTAATTAATTAATTAATATTATTAATAATTAATCATTACTTAACTAATACATATTAGGATAGTTAATTATTTAACTAACTATACTTGATAAACCTTAAACAACTATTTAACTAGGGTTGTTACAAATATGATGAATATATTTCTTCTGCAATTGATGAAGTTAATAATAGGAGATTGGTGGGTAAAACTTCTAATAAGGAATTTAATAATCAAATCTATGCATATAAAGTAGATCAATCTCAAGAAAATAAAACTCCTAAAGAAAAATATGACACAATTTGAGAACTTTATTATGTCATACAAGTAGATTATACATTACCCAATAAATGGAAAATAAAAAAGGAAAATTATCAAAACAAGGATAAAGAAGCTGCAGGTGCACAAAATAGTGACGACGATGATGAATCTTCAATAGTAGAACAACCAGAAGAATTGAGTGGTGATGATCTCAGAAGTTTTTCAATGCTATTTTAATGATCCAATGAAAATCCTTCTCAAAAAAAAAATAGAAACAAGAAGGGAAGGAGAAATTAGAGAAGACTTAAAAATTGTTCATGTTGATAATCCTATGAGTATTGAAGAATAGAAAAACGAATAGATAACTAGGATCATTGAAAGCATCATGGTTTGATGGTATGATTCTATCCAGGTTTTGACATGGTTTTTTACAGGTCTTCATCTGCCCAGAAACAATGTAGGTTATGTATTATCTCAATAAATTCATGTGATACGATCATGCATTGGTCCCAAAATGGTTATAAGTGGACAAACACTAAATGGAAGTTAGTGTGTTGGAAAGAAATGAAGTGAGGGTAAAATTGTACAAAAGTGAGGTAATGATGAAGACAGGTCGAGTACAAGATTGAAAATGAAAGGAAAAGACTTGAAGCTAAATTTTCAGGAACAATGATTATGACAGAGGTTGTAGCAGGTACTGAGACAGTGACTAGGAAAGTGACAGAGAAAATATGAAGATGTATTGGTTGGTTGATGTGTGTTTGATTTGGATGGACAAATAGGTCAATTCTAGTTGGATAGATTGCATTCTATCGACAATCTGAGTCATGCAGCAAGATGAGTATAAAAGTATCTCAGATGAATTTAGATAATTATACAGTAGAGAAGCATCATGGATATAGATGGATACATTTGGTTAGAGATCGATGAGAAGCAATGGTCAGGTCCAAGAATCGTCTGATAAGTATGAGTTATGGATGTGCAGTGTTCTAGTAGGGAATCAATATGTTGTATATAGTGGTATACATGGAATCTTGTAGAGATGACAAGAGGAGAGACCTTGTCAGGAAGAGATACCCTTTTAGAAACAAAGGGGGAGAGCAGTCCTACAAAGAGAGGGAAGATTGATAGGGGGATTCATTTAGTTGAGGTAGTAAGAACATGATTGCAGGTGGAGTTACTAGAGTTCAATTTTGGTCAGAAGCATATTAACAAACAAAGATTAATCATAGGAGGAGAAACACTCTACCATTGATGTCAAAGGGGGAGAGTAACTTCAGAGGACAGAAGCATCATCAAAGGGGGATTTTTTGTATGAAGTTGGTGTGTTTCCATCAAAGAAAAAGGGGGATATTGTTGGACATATTTTCATTGAAGAATTTCCATTGATGTCAATAGTCGAAGTCATTGTTATGTGATGATGATTTTTTATGATGAATTGTCATTGATGAAAAATAGGGCGCATGAGAACACTAATAAAAAATCAAAAGAAATAACATAGTAAGTTGCGCATACGATATAACACGAGGTGCAGAGGAATATACCTAAATATTAGGAGAGGAAGCATATTAGATTGCATGAGATTAGAGGAGGCAGAGATCCATGTATAGAAGGAGTTAAGAATGAAAAAATAATTATTAAAATTTCAGGAGAAATAGCGATGAAACAAATCAGAAGCAAGAAAAATTAATTGAAGCTCAGAAGGGAAAGTAAATTAACAAAATATGGATTGAATTCCCAACAGATCAGTGATCTTTGCTCAGTTTGAATCCAATTATAAACCCAAAATCTCAAAAGAGATGACACACAGGAGGCTCAGAAGAGATGATGGATAGGAGTCGTCCATTATAATTTCAGGAGTTATATTGACCTTTTGATCAAAATAAAATGGAAGGATAGGATAAGAAAGGCCAAAGGCCCAAGATCCCGAATAACTGAAATCACGAACACCGTTGGATCATGTTAAGATTTTTGCGTTAAATAAGGATCGTTAGATGAAGTCAAGTTACTCGAGGTTTATTCGGGGAATCTCACTCTAGGAGAATTCGAAAGTGGGAAAAGAGAATAAAAAAAGTCTCGAAGGCCAAAATAAATCTAGACCATTGATATAGAACTGATCACATCTGTTGGATCAAGGATTCACAAGATCCCAAAATAGCTGAAATATTGACAATCGTTGGATCGTGTTAAGATTTTCACGTCAAAGAAGGATAATTAGATGAAGTCAGTTTACTCAAAGTTTATTCGAGGAATCTCACTCTGGGAGAATTGAGAAGTGGGAAAAGAGAATAGCCCAAAGTCTTGAAGGCTGAAATGAATCTAGACGATTGATCTAAAACTGATCACATTTGTTGGATCAAGGATTCTCAAGATCCCAAAATTGTCAAATTCTCGACAACTGTTGGATCATGTTAAGATTTTCGTGTCAAAGAAGGATTGTTATATGAATTCAAGTTACTCGAGGTTTATTCGGGGAATCTCACTTTGGGAGAATTGGGAAGTGGGAAAAGAGAATAACCCAAAGTCTTGAAGGCTGAAATGAATCGAGAACATTGATCTAGAAATGATCACATTCATTAGATCAACGATTCATATGAACCTACAACCATTAGATCCAGGAGGAGTACATGTGACAGATCAGGCAATCCACGTTAGTAAAGACCATGTCAACAAGGACATGTAGCACAATCTAATGGTGACAAGTGTCAAGGTCCAGTTGGGATTTTAAGTACACCTAAGTCACAAATCTAAGAGACATGTGGCAGCCACTTGGCCAGTGCCAAGTTAGCAGTGACATCAGCAAGTTACGTCACTCCGGGAGTTTGTCCTTTGGGGGAAACCAACAACTACTTGAAGCATCGAAGGCCGAAGTCAATGCTAACCGCTGATCTAATATCCTCTGGATTCTCACACGACCGTTAGATCAAATTGTAGTGGAAATATTATGTAAGCACTCCCATGTTGACCACTTCAGTGTTGAACAACTCGAGTGTAAATTGGAACAACAGTTACACAGACCTCCTAACCTCTGAAGTCTTGAAGTAAATAATGTCTGTCCATATAAATATTTGATTAAGTCATAGTCGTTGGATTAAGCAGTGGAATGATAGTGTAAGGATCTAATATAAACCATTGATTTGGTTCCATGAATCATGTTGACCATTAGATCAATCCTTGTGAGAGGTCAAAACTTCGGAACACTGGATGAAAGAGAAAACACCTGAAGGCCGAAGTCCAAAGGACTAGGTTCCAACCCCAGGTTATGGGTTATGAAAACATAAGTCGTGAAGCACTGGGAACATCTCTTAAATTGATAAGCCCATGGTTTGGCACATATGGTCACATGTAAATGGTTTGAAGGAAGAGCCTCTACAGAATTCAATTTCTACAAAATTTGCAGAGATATGGAATCGAGTTAAAAATGAAATTGATCCATATTAGTGATGGATTTATGAAAATCATGCTAACTAATTTGAAAATACTTCATGATAATGTTTGAATAATAATGAAGAAAAACAAACATTATTTTTGTTAATCTAAATAAAAAGGTGTGATGGTCCAAAAAAAGGGACACGATGATTCATAGCTCACACTAGGTGGGTGACTATATAAGCAAGGAAGAATGGTGAAGAAGAAGTGTCTCTACATTCCATATCATAAGATCAAAATACAAGCAAAGTCCAAGAAGAAGAGTTGATGATTCTTATGAACTAAGGGTGGAAGGGAGGAGCACAGAAGGATTCATATCCTTTACTAAGTAAGTATAATTTATGGGAGTTGGTGCTTCCTGGGGTTGGTGCCCTAAATATAATGGATTTGGCACTTCCTAGGGTCGATGCCCTAAAAATAAGGGAGTTGTTTCTTCCTAGGGGTGGTGCCCTAAAAACAATGGAGTTGGTGCTTCCTAGGGTTGGTTCCCTAAGAACAAGGGAGCTAGTGCTTCCTAGGGTTGGTTCCCTAAAAACAATGGAGGTGGTTCTTCCTAGGGTTTATTCCCTAAAGCCAAGGGAGTTTGTGCTTCCTAGGGTTGGTACCCTGAATAAGGGGATTGGTGTCTCCTAGAGTTGGGGCTCTAAAAATGATTGGTGTGATTCACTATTTCTTTATAAAACCTTGTAACTTCTATTAATTATACATTTATAATTGAATTTAATACAAGTGCATTGTTGACCTCTTGTGATAAATAATAAAATATCAAAGTAAATGCTAATTGTTGAAAAAGGGAAATATTGATCCAAACCCCTCTCTCAGTATTTCAAACACAAATTATGGTTCTTGATGCACTACTATGAAAAAAATGATGACATTTATGATCATGATGGTATAAATATGAATGAGCTTCTCTTGGTTTTGAGAATAATTTATCCTCTACTGAACAAGGCCAATCACGTGAAGGTGGAAGCTCATATGGCCCCTCCCCTCCCCCTCACATCACTCTCAATTCCCCAATAGTACCCAATGTATAAAATAGAAAATAATCGAAAGCAACATAGTAAGGTTCATGCATAGAAACTACCAAAACAAAAATTAATTATGAAGGTAAATGAAATTATGTGTTTGTAATTATATTTTTAGTTTACCATGTACTCTAGTATGGAGACTGTTTTCAAGGTTCACATAATAATTCTAAATATTCCCTTGACATTTGTTCTTAGCATGAATAAGAGTAAATAGTGTGATTTTCTTGTGTTTTTAAAACACAAAAACATCTCTGGGATAGAAGTGAACTGTTAAGACAATGAACATGTGTCACCCAATTTGTGTACTTTGAAAGAAATTAAAAGTAGAGTTTATGGTTTACATGATGAATTTATGATGGAAAAAAGTGGGTGCGGGAGGCATATTTGAGTCTGAAAACCCTCCCATGTCGTTAAGGCATGCGAATAGTCTATCCATGTGAAATTTCAGTGCATACAGAAACAGTTTGTGAAAATTTCAACGTTTGCCCCATTCATGAGTACAGGTCATTAATGTTTCCCTTGTCTAGTCCCAATACAATGTCTTTTAGTTGTTCCTTATAAAATTCATTAGACACACACATTCCCGCATATAGTACTACAAGCACATGATGTAACAATGTCGATAAACAAGTACTTATAGTGACCTTAAAACTAGGTTTTTAGCAGTAGTAGTAGAATTATACAAAAAAATCAAAATTTTATCAACAATTATGGAAAACAAATACACACGCTTTTTTGAATTATTTTGTCTAAGGAGGAAGGTTAAGTGTGATACATTTTCATCTTGTTGAAGAATATTGAAACTGGTGGTTTGCGGAGTTAATAATTCTAAATAGGACCTTGACATCCGTTCCTAGCATGAATAAGAGTAAATAGTGTGATTTTCTTATGTTTTCAAAACACAAAAAATTCTATGGGATAGAAGTGAACTGCCAAGACAATGAACTTGTATCACCCAATTTGTGTACTTTCAAAAAAATTAAAAATAGGGTTTATGGTTTACATGATGAATTGATGATGAAAAAAGTGGGTGTGTGAGTCATATTTGAGTTTGAAAACCCTCCCATATTATTAAGGCATGTGAATAGTTTATTCATGTGCAATTTCAGTGCATACAAAAACAATTTGTGAAAATTTCAATGTTGGCCCCATTCATGAGTACAGGTCACTGATGTTTCCCATATCTAGTCCTAGTACAACATCTTTGTGTTGTTCCTTATAAAATTTGTTCGACACACACATTCACGCATCTATTACCATATCATCACACCTCTTGAAATGAACTGAAAATGACCTACAAATGGTGACCAATGTTGGAAATCCATGATAGAAGGGTTTTGTTCACCAATTAAAGTGTTTATTTGATAGAATGTGATCTGAAGTACAAATTTAGGTTGTTGATGAAATACTATGACAACAATGATGACATTTATGATCATGATGGTATAAAGATGAATGAACTTCTTTTGGTTTCAATAACAATTTATCCTCTTATGAACAAGGCCAACCACATGAAGGGGGAAGCTCATATGGCCCCTCCCCTCCCCCTCATATCAATCTCAATTTCCCAATAGTACCCAATGTATACAATAGAAAATAATTGAATGTCACATGTAGTAAGATTCATGCATGCATAGAAACTACCAAAACAAAAATTAATGAAGGTAAATGAAATTATGTGTTTGTAAATGATATTTTTAGTTTACCACATACTCTAGTATGATNTAAATATTAGTTATAACCATTTTAAATATTAATAATTGATGAAATAATATATATTAATATATGAACATATACACAAAAAAGGAAAACATTATATGTATTAATATAAATATCCACAGTTATTAATATATTTCCTCTCAGTTTTTTCATTCTACCTTTCCCCAATAGGTGCTCCTAATCTTCAATTTTTTTGATGGATTTCACATCCCAAATGTGATCCACTGCATGCATAGTTGGCAGAACTAATTTAGGAAGACACTGAATAATATACACCATGGATAGATATATCATATATCGCTCCACGGTAGAAGCCTTAGGACATGTTATTTTTCTAACCAAAGCCTTCGATGATTTCAAGTGCCTCTCCACCATCCACATTGACCTTGTGTGTACAAGTCCACACATTTCAATCTCCTCAAATTGGTGTATGAGGTCATGTTCTTGTGCATTTAAAAATGTTGGAGGTATATACTTTTTCATTTCACACATTATCCAAGGAATTTCTCTCTTCCAATACTTTATATCATCTTCATGTATTTATTTCAATTACAACCATATACATATCATGACACAAGAAAATAACATGTTTCAATGTTATAATTACATAATATATATTACATTACAAGTAAAACAAATGTCATTACTAGTACAACAAGAAATTGAAAGAAAAATTTGCATATAAATCACAACTACTTACCTCATGTATTTTCCAATATCATGTATAACTTGTTTGATGTTGATGTCCAAGTTGTTTGGGAGAGATAGTGGTAGAACATACTATAACAAAAAAAATGAATTGTTATTTGTTTCGACCACAGTAGAAAAAGTAAAATAAAATCTTAAAAGATATATATGACCAATATATAAATATGTATACCAAAATTATTACCTTAATGAAGGTATGTCAATCATGTGTTTTTAGCCCACCAAATTTGCCTTTCTTCGTTAAGATATTATTTATGTTTGAAGAAAAACCTGTGGGAAATTTAATTCTTTGGATGACCTCTTTTACATCATTTCTTTGTTGATTTGTTAATAACCATGGAAGGTTATTTTGGTCTACATCGCGATTTGATTGGATCACACTTCACATTGCATGATTGGTTTCCTAAATGTCAGTACAAATTTTGACAATTTTTTCTTTATCCCTCCTACCATCTATGATTCAACATAACGTTTCTGTCACATTCTTCCCGATATGCATTGTATCAAACAAGTGAGCTTTCTTTATCTCCTCATAGTAGGGAAACCTCATGAATTGAGTGGGATAACAATTCATTCCTCGTGGAATCCTATTATTAACACCTTCATGATGGCGGCCTTTATCATGAAGCATAAAAGAAATCACAACAATTCAAATACAGTAAATAAATTCAATAATTATTAAAATACAAATTCAAAACATTACATATCTGATACATAAATAAATTGTGTACCTTGACGATTTCTATCATATTCCAACTTCCATAGGTGAGGTGTCATTCTTCATGGTTTTAATCCAGTCTCTTCTTTCCCATTGAAAAGATGTTTTTAAGTAGTACACCACCTATGGCTTTTAGGGAGGATCTGCCTATAGTCATCAAACACCACCTTTCCTAAAAAAATTGAATAATGATACTTCATATTAGGACCAAAAATGAGACATGCAAATTTACCCTTTATTTGAAAACCTGCAATGGATGGATTAATGTCAATTATACGATGTGATTATTTAAAAAACATGCATGATATCTTTAAAAAATTATATAGTATCAGAGTGCAACAGAATGATACATATCAAAAAAATGTGTTAGTCCCAGGGCATCATGAATTTTCCATACAAGTATTCCACGAAATTGAAATTTCTTCTCCCTGATTGGTTTACAGATGTCATATATAGTGATGTCGACCCATAACTTTAGTAGCCCATCAATACAAGGCCTGATATATACATTCATATCTTTAACTTGGTACTTACATAATTTTTTGAAATTACACATAATTACTACCATGATATGTATATATAAGTAAATATTATGTAAAAAATGAAACAATTAATGAAAATGTTACATTCAAAAAATTAATGTAAACAAAAACCCGAAACAATCATTGTAAACATTATGTATTCTGTCTTTATTGACATCCAAGGAGGAATGTTATTATTGATAAAAAAATATGCCACACTGAGTAAATAGACCTAATCTCTTTGAATGGATTAACACCATCATCTTCCAATGAAATCCTAACATTACGAGGTTCATCTTTGAAATCTGCCCATTTTTCCTCAATTTCCCTAAATGCCTAACCATCTGTAGGCATTCGAAGAACACCATCTCCACTTTTGTTCCATGCATGGTAATCCATAAATTGTGCTATTTGTTCAGACATGAACAATCGCTACAAATGTGGAATTATGGGAATATGATTAAGAACCTTTCGAGGCATCTTTTTGTTTACTTGATCAGTTTGATATCTACTAATAAGGCATTGCGGAAATTATGTTTTTGACACATGTTGTCCATAATATATAATATGATCATTAGGACATGCATATGTAGTTTGATACTCCATCCCAATGTCTTTCATAATGGAATGAAAATCTCGATATGTGCGAGGTAAAATATTTGACGATGGTTACAAAAATTCACCTAACAATCTACAACATAAGAAAGAACTAGTTAATTTAAAGAATATTAATCGTAAATATTGCATTCTTATTTTACACATTAATTAACACTAGAAAAAATACAAAAAAAAAAAAACATTTATGTATATGAGATGAAACATATTACATACCTTAGGATATGTGGAATACAAGTGTTTGACAAATTATTCATAACCTTTAAGTTCACCAGCAACAATGTAGTGAAGAGAAGATTTTCTCTTGATCCTTTATAAAGTCGTTTATTTTCCTTTTTCTAGTAGAGCTCCATCATAAATACCATCAATGTCCCCATCCTCATCCGACTGAGAAAACAAATCTTGGATCATTTGATTTGTCCCATCATTTTCTTCCATGACATCCTCATTTGCTTCATGTTCCTCAACTTGTACAACTTCATTTATACTACTACTTGGTGCAACATTCTACAGAA
>JZKD02S0798809.1:831970-869740 GCA_000966675.3 Picea glauca
TATATATATATATATATATATATATTATTTGAATATTTGGTATACACACTAATTTTGCTTGATAATTACCATGGGACGATATTCATTTGATCCCCCATCAATGTGCCCATATTTCCTACAATGTTTTTTAGTTATTGCTATTAAAATTCTTACAGGATGTGTAAAAGTACATTTTTTGCAAGGGAAATAACATCTACCATCACCCTTTTCACCCTATTTCCCACCTCTAACATTTTCCACCATTCTTACGCACAAAAACACCTTTTTCTGAACCATCGTTGTTACAGCAAGACTGTTGCAACATCTCTAATTTGATAAATATTTATATATTTTATTTCATCATAATTTCGACGAACGTTGACCAAGTCAATATTGACTTTGTCAAATATTTGGGTGATTGTTTGAACAGTGAAACAATAATCTTTGTGTTTTCACCCATGCGATGAACTCTACTATGAACGTTGACCAAGTCAACATTGAATTTGTCAAATAGTTGGGTGACTTTGAGCAGTGAAATGGTAATATTTGTGTTGTCTACCATGCGATGAAATATAGAGGTCATCGCCTAGGCGACGAACATGGTATGATTAAGAAAAAGAAAGATAAATTTAAATCTTTGTCTTCATTTTTACGATGAAAGGCTACTTTTTTTGCAAGTAGTTCGTTGCAAATTTTTCAATATCTAGTAGTGTGGGTTCCCAACATATGGTTCATTATGCATTTATCTCATCACTATATTTTTTATATCTTGATATTTAGGAACATATACTCTACCACTATACATGAGGATTATATCCTCTCTCAGCTCATAATCTTAAATTTTCTGTTGAAAATTACCATGCTATAATATTTATTTTGTTTCCTTATAATGTTGATCTGATTTTTCAACTTCCAAAATTCTATATTTCAAATCATATTTACACATGCTAATGGTTGTAGCATGAACCTCATGTACCCTCCTATTGAGTGCATCAACCACCTTGTTCTATTTTCCTTTGATATGTTTTATATCAAAGTCATAGTCATTGAGGAATTCCAACAATCTAATTTGTCTGCCATTCAAAGTTGGTTATCCAAACAAATATTTCCGACCACTATGGTATATACTCAACTCAAATATTTTTCCCATAAGATAATTCCTCCACATATTTAAATCATAAAATATGGTTTCCAATTCTAAATCATGCGTGGATAGTGCCTCTCATGTTCCTTCAATTTCCTTGACTCATAGAAAATAACATGCCCATTTTGGGTAAGGACTCCACCAAGAACTTCATTGTATGCATCAATGCACACAATGTAATCTTCATTTGGATCAACAATATTCAATAATGGTGCACTTGTCAATAAATTCTTCAAGTGATGAAAAATTTCTTCACATTCATAGGTCCACTCGAACTTCACACCCTTCTTTTGCAAACAAGTGATTGGATGTGCGATTCTTGAGAAGCCTTCAATAAATATTCTATAATAACCTGCAAGTCCCATGAATGAACTCACCTATAATGGCTTCTATCTTCTTAGGGTCCAAAACTATCCCTTCCCTTGAAATAATATGGCCCAAATAATGAATTTGACTCTAATAAAATAAGCACTTACTAAAATTTGCATACAACTCATGCTCCCTCAATACTTGTAGCACCATCCTTAAGTATTTATCATGTTATTATTCATACTTAGAGTAGATAAGTATGTCATCCAATAATAGAATGACAAAATTATCCAAGTAACTTATAAAAATACCATTCATCAAACACACAAAGACAACTAGTGCATTTGACAGCGCAAATAGCACCACTATAAATTCATAATGGCCATACCTTATTATGAAATTTGTCTTTTTGATATATTATTATTTAATACTCACCTGATGATAGCTTTACCTAAGATCAATATTGAAAAATATTTTTTCACCTTTCAACTGATCAAAAATATCATCTATCCTTGGAAAAGGATACTTGTTCTTCATGGTCACTTTATTTAGTTGTCTCAAATCAATGCATAGCCTCAAGGTTCCATCCTTCTTCTTGAAAAAATGCATAGGGGAACCCCAAGGTGACACACATAGATGAATATACCCCTTATTCAAAATTTATTCAAGCTACATTTATAATTCTTCCAACTCTTGTGCACTCATCCTATAAGAAGTATTGGAGACTAAGGAAACTGTAGGAATCAAAATAATGGAGAAATCAATATCTCTCTATCGTGGAAACCATGATATCTCTCTAAAAAAATCTTCAAATTATTTCAATACTAGATGATATTCAATAATTGGCACTTTATCCCTAACTATCTCTTCCATATGGGATGCATAAATTTGACAACCTTTCATGAAGCTTATTTTCAGCTGCAAGGTTGAAATCTCTCTGATAGATACTACCCTTTGAATACCCTAAACTGTTCTCAAGTTCTCTTCCTCATCCAAAAAAGTGAAGGCTTTGTTATAACAATATAGGAAGAGATGATTCTTATCAAACCAATCCATATCAATTAGGAAATCATATGAACCCAGAGGTATGATATTCAAATATACCTTTGTGATCAATCCATTCATCTTCATTGAACAATCCTTAACCAACTGAGTCCAACTCATTGTTTCTTATTTTAGCTTATGTAGCTAACTGAACTAGCCAAAATTTCCCATGCTTCTTTGCAAGTTAAATATTTACACAAACTGAGTATATATATAAATATGACTAGCTCCTGAATCAATTAAAGTATCTATAAGTGGATCATTGATCTTAACCTTCCACTTCAATATTATGAGACTGAAATCCAGCTTGTTTGTTGTTCAAGGCTGCATAGGTCCTTGGTATTATTATGCCCATGTATTCAACTGTATGAACCTACTCTACATTGTGATCAATCTTCACTCCTTCTTCTCTATGAGGGAAATATTTATAAACGTGATCTCCCTCAAAAGCCCAAAATTTTATAGGTTGTTTCCTTGGTATTTTTCCCAATGATTATGTCATTATGGGTTCATTTTGAGATGGCTATCCTTGAGAAATATGTTTTAATAATTGTGGTTTGTACGCTTTCTTTCTCATCTCCATATTACCTTTCTTCTTGTAAACCAAAACTCTTTGAAAGGTTGATCCTCATTTATCGCAACTCAAGGCTTGCGGGGTTGATAAATCTAAGGAGGAGAAACAAATGGTTCTTACCATTCTCTCAAAACTTGGTCTGGAATACTCAGTGTTTGTATGCACATTTCATTCAGATAGGCTCACCTCTGGAGCCAGCTGGACAATTCCCTCTCTTGAGGCCTTTATTGAGTCTATAACACAAGAGCGGAACAAGATCATCAATATGTGAAAAAATCAAAGGCCCAAAGGTGCATGCACTTACTTTGAAAGATGGTATCGGTCATAAAAATCAGAAATCTAAAATAAAGGACAAAGGGAAGTCACTTGCAAATCCAAAGAAGGAAGGGTACTCAAAACCCTTCAACGATTCCTCCAGATCCAAAGGTGGAAAGGGAAGAAAAGGGGATAAATGCACTTAATTCCATAAGGGATTCCATTTAGAATCCACATCTATGTAGAAAAAGATAGATCAAATGACCCAAATAATTCAACAAAACAACCTTGGAGATCCCATCCCCAAGGGTTCCAAGAACAAGAATCCAGAAGATCAAAATCCCAAGAAAGGAAATTCTAGCCATGCTTTGATTGACATCAAATCCTCTCTCGGTCTTTGGATTATAGATTCAAGTGCATCACACCACATGGAAGCCACAAAAGAAGCCTACTCTTCACTAGATGCATGCAAAGGTCCTCCTATTATGATGGGGTACAAGTCTCCAGTCGAGGTCACAGACAAAGGAAGAATTGAATTCAAAAACAAAAGCTTTGAGAATGTACTATACATTCCCAAACTTTCTATCAATATTCTCTCTATGTATAATATGACCAACTCTGGCACTGAAAAGAGAGTTGTATTCACACCTAATATTGTGGATATCTATGACATGAAAACCAATTCCAAGGTTTCTACTGGTAAGGTAAATCATCAATCAAGACTCTACACATTTTCTAAATTTATTGAACCATATTTTGCATTACTCCTTACCCATGAAGATGAAAGCAGTATGATATGGCACGAAAGGTTTGGGTGTTTAAATTTCATATATATGCAACAAATTAGCAAGTATGGAATGGTTGATGGTATACCTGACATCCACTTATCCAAATGAATTTATGAGGGATGCATTCTTGAAAAATGTTATAACCCTATAATTTATAGGATCAACTGGTGATTGAAATGTTATCTCTTTAGTGTTTTTTGTTTGTCAAATGATTTTCCATTCTCCAAATAATTTGAGGAAAAATAAAAGAAAAAGAAAAAGAAAAGAAAAAGAAAAAGAAAGAAAAAGAATAAAAGAGGGCATAAAAGAAATTCAATAGAGCCCCATGCAATAACAATGATTTGGTCCATACCGTTCAAGCATGGCCAAGTTATTTTAAATTAATGTTGATAGGAGTAGTGAATAAGATTGGCTAAACTGTCTAATCGTAGCCAAGATATTTAGGTTAGTTAGTGAATAAATTTGACCAAACTGCCTAATCTTGATCAGATAACCCTAGGATAGAGTAATTTCTTAGTCCAACAGTTTAATCTGGGCTAATTGTCATAGGTAATTAGGTTAGAGCATAGGGTAGTTTTCTTTATCTCAATAAAACAAGCATGATGATCAATGTTGAAACATATCTTTGAGGTTTAAAAGGTTTGAGGTCTAAACCCTTGGTGATAAAAACATGGAAAATCTTGGGAAAACCCACAATATGCACTTATCCTAAGTCTTTCGGAGCACATATGCCTTCGCGCTCACAATTAATCACAACACATAGATGAACGGCCGGAGAGAGGGCACCCAGATCTAAAGTTGACAAGTCTTTCCAAACCCCCCCAACCATTCTACCTTTAATGGTGGAGGGGGTCCGGAATCAGAGATAACAAAGTTGCACATCTGAACGGCTCAAGAGTTAGCGCCTAGATCCACGACCTAGATTGGATTACGGACCCCCCTGATCGTTATGATTTTAATGGTGGGGGGGGGGGAATGAAGTCTAAACATCGTGCACAGATCTATGGTTAATAAGAAAGCACGCAAAGCAACGACTCATGGTGTTTTTCAGACCTCCCCGACCGATCTGTCTTTAACGGAGGGGGGGGTTTGGAATGGAATGTTTTCTGGCGGGCCCTTTTCCATCTATGTGGCAGGAATCTATTGGGTCAGACTCCCACCACCTCCCAAGGTATGACATACCTTGTCACCCCATGACGTCATTATCCATGTTTTTCCCCTAGAGGTCACGTCTCATTACTCTGTCAGTTCATTCCCCTTGTTCACCTTTTACCATTCCTCTCACCATGGTTACTCCCCAATCCACCCCCGCCACGTCGCCCAACCATATTCTTCAGTCATCGTCACTTGCCATCTCATGCTCTAAATGATTCGTTGGCCATTTATTACTGGCTAACTTATCTGTTAACCTGTTGACCTATCTCCCGCACCCAATGGGTATCCGTTCGCTCAAAACTACCTTCACCCTTCATTCCCTCGTCATTTAGCCTGTCATTGGACCAGAGAATATTTTCCCCATTTTCCTCTCCATTACAGTCAACTTTCCAAAGCCACCATCATCCCCACTAATGATTGTTTGATTTGCAGGTATTTTTATAGCGATGGTGCCAAAATCAAAGAGAACAGAAGCTGAGGAAAATCCTTTCCTCCCACCCCTTATCGACCTCAATAGGATCCCTCTGGCCAAAAAAGACCATTTAATCGTAGACACCAGATGAGAATTTGACTTCGCAAACTTGCAGTCATGGATCAAAGAGGTTTTTCTTGACCAGATCGACGAAATTGGGCTCTGGGAGTCAAACCTTCCCCTGTATCTTTTCCCCCAGGTTCACCATTTCCCCAAATTCACCCTCAAATGCCAATATCATTACCTTCCCAACCAGAGAGCCGTAGTTTCTTCATCTGGAGAGACTTTGTTCTTCATTACACTAGAAACCATTGATCAGATGATGCAGATATCCAGAGCCGAATCCACCTCACCTTTCAACCTTGAAATCATCACAGAACTCTACCAAAATTTGTCTTTCCCCCAAAGAGCTCATATTTTTGAGCTTTTTCTTCCACAGGTCACTCATATCCCCACTACAAATCCCCCGTATCCTTCATCCCTGTTCTCAGTGAAGGGAAACTAGGTCATATCATTACTCTATGCCCTCCTTGGGTATTTTTCGGATCAATAGGTGGATGAACCCATATTGGGTTTTCTGTCCATATTCTCCACAAATGAGAAACCCACCACTCAGTTCGACTACAACGCCTTCCTGGAAGACAACATTCATCAGAAATTATCAAATTTCACCACAAAAGGCATGTTCCGGTATTCCTCAATACTGGCTTACATGTTCTTATTCTTTCAAGTGGACAAATTCTCCTTTTCGATGCAGAAGATGGACAAGGATGGGAGGCCACATGCGGTGATAGTGTGGACTTCGCTGCTAAGACACAACTCTATAGAATTCAGCTTCAAACTATTTATCGGGTAGTTTTACCATCTCGTGGTGAGCATGCTCAGTGGCAGACCCGAGCATAGAATAAATGAGGAAATTCAAAGGATATTACACCTTTCAGACATTGCAAAAATGGGAGACTGGTACCTGTACCAGGACCACACAAAGATCAGAGTGTATGTGTGTGAATTGGCTCCATACAAGTTACCCAAGTATCTACCCGTGAGAATATTTTCCCTAGAATACATAAGACAAATAATTAATTCAAATGACATACATTTTGTGTCTTTGAAGAAAATGCAGCAGCTCAAAATCAAAGGGCAGATTGGGTCATTCATCTACAATAGTCAAGGCATTGGGGAGGAAGTAGATAAACTGTTAAAGGAAATGAAGTTTTTTTCTAGATTCATATGGCATTATGACCCCTGCGGGATAATTTCAAAGATGAGAGTTAAAAATAAGAACATCCAATATGTCCACACATCCAGGCCTGAGATAGATAAGTTCGCCAACCAGACATAATGGGAGACAAACACTTTGTTTGAGACATAGCAACAGGACCTTTCAATCACTATCTCACAGACAACTACGCCACAGGTTCCCAAGAAGAAAAGGCCCAGGAAGGCCACTTTACCTTCCATTACTGAAGTATCGTCCGAAGAGTTCCAATTACACACCAAGAGGCCAAAAACCAGTCAGGCACTCGACACGGCTGGTGAAAAGAGAATTCAATCCACTACAACTATGGAGGTTGATCAGTCGCTCCTTAGTACAAGTAGAAAACAAATCATGACTACAGTGTTGCCCAAGAAGCCTACAGATACTCCACCAGCCAGCCAACCGAGCAAAATAGGACCGAAATTGAGTATTTTTTAGAAGTATGATCTGATGCAAAATAAAAATCAGACGCTGACCAACAACACATATGCTTAGTTCTGGAAGAAAACATCCACTGCACAACACAGACTATTGTCTACATTTGACACTGAGAAGGGTAGAATTCACATGGCATTTCTACAAGCACAGGTGCCAAACCCAAAAGTAATCACCAATTACAAAAGGGAAACATTCGAGTTTCAGACTAAAGATGTGCATCCAACTGATCAAATGGATCTACACATGAAAAATGGAGAAATGGTTTTCTCCACATTGGCACATGCTTCTACTGCTGCCTCCAAGTTACAAGTATCTTTGAACAATGTCCAGGCGCAGCTGAATTTAGAAAAAATATCATCCTTTGCCAAGGATAACAGGATTAAGACATTGGAGGAACTGGTCCTCAAGATCAGATATGATTCCTCGAATGTGAAAGTAGTCGAGGAGATGCTCAAAAAGAAAAATACCAATATAGTGTCTATGAGGAAACAACTGAAACTACCACCAACAGGATATTCATAGGCAAAGGAAATAGCGGAGACAGAAGGGGAAAAGGATGAGATGCTCAAGATCATCATGGAGTAGAATGCACAGTTGAAGGAAATGGAAGAGGAATTGGAAAAACTAGTGAAAGAGAAGGACCAGTCAAAGCCAATGGAGGTAATTCCACTTAGCGCAGTCCCACTCACAGGAGTGAGCATAGTGTGTGTAGTAGAAATTCCCTCGGAAACTCCACTGACAGCCCTGGAGAAGACTATTGAACTGGCTAAATCCATGGAAGAAATGAATTTGCAAGAGACAGAGATTAGAAAACTCAAAAAAGAGATTGAGAACCTTCAGGAACTCCAGTCTTCTTACCAGACTAGCTACTCCAAGGAAAAACAAACATCAAACCAGCTCAAACAAGAATTGCAACAACTTCAAATGCAAACAGTGGTAGGCAAAACACTTGCTAAGGTCAAGGAAAGTTTTTGGATGGACATCACCAAGTCCATGAATGAAATATGGCCAATGATACAAATCGTGTTCGAGCAAAATGAGTTGGTGCAAATAAGTCAGCAAGCTATTGAAAATATAAGAGTAGAACTGGGAGAGATGCCCACAGAAGCTGCTGAGATCATCAAATTTATGAATTCCAAAACCGGAGAGGAGCTAGAGGATTTGAAGATAGAAGATAGGATAGAGACCATCCTTGAGGTCAAGAGGGTCCTGACCAAGAGAGGACTGGTGCTACAGTTGGAGGAAAAGGCCTAGACCATGGACGTAGGAGTGCAAAGATTTTTCAGCAAGATCAAATCTCTATAGAAGAAAGGCCTACCTGGTATGAGAGTTATAAACGACAAGTTAATGAAGCTTGTCGATTACAAAAAGAAACTAGCCACTGTGGCTAAGGACAGTTCAAAATTCTCAGGAATACAAGGCAGTATCATGGGCAAGGCATTCTTATATGATTTATAGTTAGACATCATTATATAGCATGAGATCCGATACATCTTCATCATCAAGCCAACGTTTTCCAAGTACATAGAGATGGATGAAGTATACCGAATATTACTCAAAGTCAGCGTTCCCAGTCACCTTTGATGGGAAGATCTTTGCAATCTGATCGAGTAATCAATGAGGTGTCCAAGCCTAGTCAACTATCTAGTCAAACGAGGTTGTGCAGAGGCCTCACCAATGATTCACCCCAGAAATTAGAATGAAGTTTCAACACGTCATCAAGCAGTTTCCTAAATTTTTGTATCTTGTTAAGTTAGTTAGCTAAATTTAGATCAGACACATCCTGATCTTTAATGACAGGATTGTATGTAATTTTGGTTATAAATACTTCAAACTTTGAAGTACTGAGGGTTGATCTTTACACCTTGCAAGCTACAAGACTGTAATCGTTTTCAAGAGATCTTCCATTAATACAAAGAGACGTTTTCACAGGATTCTCACATGTTATTTATTGGTGATGTTTTCTTTTCTATGTTGAATGTTTTTCTTTCTCAGTTGTCATATTGTTTTCTAATCTAAATCTTTTAAAAGTAACACATGTTGCAGTATTTATCTTTGTATACCCTGTTTCAGACTTTGAAAGATCTTAATGTTTATCTTATGATATTACAGTGAAGAAATTCTTAAATTCTTCTTTACTTTAATTGATATTCTCATCTCTTTTGCTATTCATCATTTTACTGCTAAAAGAATCCAATGAATGCATTATCTTGCCCTGTGAAAATAATCTTTTGTTTCTGGTTTATATTTCTATCTTTATAACACAACCCCATATCCTAAGGGATGCGTAAATCCCCTTCAACCAACTCAACAAAAACAACAAACCAGTCAATCTTATTTTATATAACTACCCTAATAGCTTAAAGTTAAAACATATCTAAATCATACAGAGAGATCCCTCTCTGAAACTGGTAGGGATAGATTCCAGTTTCAAAGTGGTTGGATAAACTTACCTCTTGTAAATTTCTTCTACCCTGACAACCTTTGGGAATTTACAGGGCGTTAACATAGTGGTGACCATACTGGGGAACTGAACAAACTTTCAACCCCATGTTTTCTTTTCCCTAGAAGAAGACTTTGTTTCTGAACAAATAGTAAATCTAAGAAAGAATCAATGTTTAGAGGTTGTTAAAAGCTTGTGCATATTAATTTCAGACTCATAAAACTAAAAAATATATAAAAATTAGAAAAATATGGCTCCTAAAGGAGTTTATACTCGATCTCACCGAGACCCAGAACTTGCAATAGTGACTGATAATCCAGAACAATTACTTAGAAAGAAGATCATTACAGAAGGTTAAGGGAGTCATAGTCCCCTTCATAAGTCCCTTTCCCCCCTAGAGGAACTCGTTACCCTTCAAGATCTCGACTTTGACACCATTTTCGAACAAAGCCTGTTTAGAAGGAAATCTAATAGCTTCGTAACTGAAATCGTTCTAGACCCAAAAATCCTGCAACACCAAACCCCTGAAATACTATCTCCCACTACAAAACCTCAGACCACTCACTCCGTACCAACAAGCCCCTCCTCCTCCTCATCTTCTGTCACTACCCCACCTATAATCCAGGTTGTTGTCCCACCTCCTCCACCTATCATGACAGCCAGATATGCTCCCTTGGTGTTGGCCACACCTCTACATGCTATGCCCTAGGATTATCAAATGAGACTTCCACAATTTGATGGAACAAGGCCCTTGAGCGCACAACAACACGTTGATAAAATGAATGACTATTTTGATCTGCATGAATTAGATGAAGCTGACGTTCAAATGAGATTGTTTGCGTAGAGTTTGGCCGATGATGTTAAGAAATGATACAAAGGTTTACGCGTTGCCTCAGTGCTCGACCTTATAGTGTTTCAAAGAATTTTTCTAGACAGATGGGAGGTAAAGAAAAATCCTCTCCAAATATTTTCAGAATACGAAAACATCAGAAGGAATCAAGGAGAGACAGTTCAAGATTACTGCACCCACTTCAATAATCTATACAATGCAATTCCATTTGATATTAAACCCACACAAGGTCTAGCACTGATAAAATTACCTGACGGTTTCGACGCTGATATGTCATATCAATTGAGGAAAATAAATTCCACCACCTTGGAAGACATGCAGAAAAGTGCAATAAGCATGGAGGCCAACCTGTTGGCTAAAAGGGCACGACAGAGGACCGAAAGGAGAGTCACGATTAAAGAAGAAACTTCTACATCTTCTTCTGATGCCAAGTTGGATTCCTTAGCTAGAGAAATGGAAAGGATGATGGAGAAAATTACTGTATCCAAAAGAAATCCTCCTAGAGAAAATCAACCTGCTCCACAAATTCAGAATCCTAACTTCAGAAGAAATCCTCCTCAAATCAGGCCGAGAGATCTCAAGGATCAAAGAGAACAGAGAGGTCCCGATCAATAGATCAGACCACCCCTATAGGAAAATTATGTCGATGAAGGAGAAGAGGTAATTGAAGCATTGGAGGACACACACACAAACCTCATGGGAATTCACGATAATGAAGCTATTTTCCTCACTCGGGAAGAGAAAGAACTTTTCCTTATTTCTCAAATACAGGTGAGTGAAGAAGTTGAAGAGACAGAACAGGCATTTGAAAATGCCATTATGGAGGTACAAAGGTAGTACAATCTGTGAAGTAAGAAGACGGATGAGAATTCCCCCAAAAAGGTAACTGAAATGAAGAAAGTGGTTGAAACCAAGAAAGCCCCTGAGCCTTCTACCAAAAAATCCCTGAGAAAGGTAATGTTGAAGCTCCAGCAAAAATAAACCTTACCATTTTACAAAGATCAATGCAAACTAAGGTTACATTAACCAACCCACTAAATACTTTTGCCCAGAAGACTATGGTGGACAAATCAGAATTGTTGAGCCAAAGAAGAGCACCTACTCCTTTCATCTTCAAAGGGGAATTAGCCAAAGTGAAAATTCCCATTCCTCTTTCCGAGTTGATGAGTAAGGATGCTTACCGATCGCAGGTGATCAAAGCACTAAGCATTGAACTTGATATAGGCACGAATGCCTTAACCGTTGGATCGACGAATCATTCAGACACTGTAAATATTATTGACGATCAACCTAAACTCTTGTTTGGTCCTAAAGTTGATGGTCAGATTGACACTGGTGTTGTCGCTCCTTTTTACATCAGCCTTAATATACATGACCTAATTCTGCACAATGCTATGTTAGATTCAGGTGCTTCCCATAACCTGATGCCTAAAGCAGTGATTGAAAAATTAGGACTTGAGGTCACCAGACCTTACAAGGACTTACACTCTTTAGACTCCTGCAAAGTTAGATGTATCGGATTGATCAAGGACTTATGTTTCACTCTAGCTCAAAATCCGGAAAAAAGCATGGTTATGGATGTTGTGGTTGCACACATTCTCCCAAAATATGGTATGTTGTTGTCCAGGTCTTAGGGGGCCAAGTTGAAAGGTACTTTGCAGTTGGATATGTCGTATGCCACCATCCCAGTATTTGGGCAACAAAGAAGACTGTATAGTGAGAAGTTGATGAAATATATGGTTAGCAGCCAAGAAAATCCACATAACTATCCTTTGTACTTTGCACATTCAGACCTGGATTCCTTTATCCTATATAACGACGGCGATATGGGAGAGAAAATTGCTCAGCTGGAAGATACACTTGATCGGAAAGAAGGACAAGAAATCGTTGAGGTAGAAAGAAAGAAAAATGTGATAAGTGAAGAATTGCCAGCAGATTTCTGGAGCATGGACTTCGATGGAGCTATAAGAAAATAAGGAGTTGGAGAAGGAGTTTGGTTGCACAATCACATATCCAGGTATTCGGAAAACCATTCTTACAAACTGAATTTTCAATGCACTAACAACATAGCTAAGTACGAAGCTTTGATGCTCGGTATGAAACTTCTAAAGAAAGTTGGTGACAAGCAAATCATGGTAAGAGGCAATTCCAAATTAATTATCAAACAAATAAAAGGTGAGTATGCAGCAAAACATCCCCATCTTAGAGCTTATAGGAATGTTGTTTTGGATTCCCTTAAATGTTTCATTGAAGTTGATTTGCAGGTGATGCCCAGGGGATAGAATATTTTAGTAGATGGGTTAATGACATCAGCAGCTGTGTGCAAGATACCTTTTCATTCCACTCACCCATACACGGTGGAGGTGAAGTGTAGACTGACTATCCCAGACAACATCGGATACTGGCATGTATTTGGGAATGATGACCAAATTGAATATTTTCTACAATGTAAGAATGATTTTGAGTGTACAAACATAGACTTAGAAAACGAGGATGAAAATGTAAATACATTTGATTTTGAAAATGATAGTGTAAATAAGATGGATTCAGGAGAGTTAGGTGAAGATGAGATAGAATATGACATTTTTCATTTAAAGATTAATGTATTTCCGAGGTGTTTAGTTCCTTTAGAAGACCTTTTTGATTTTAATGATGTAGCTAAAAAACCAAAAATTGAAGCCAGTGGTAAAGAGGTTGAAGACGTTAACATAGGGACAGAAGAGAAACCCAATATAGTAAAAAATTCTAAATCCTTACGTCCTGAGCAGAAACTCAAATACATTCAACTTTTCAAGGAATATGCGGATGTGTTTACTTGGGGATATGAAGATTTAAAATATTATGACACAAGCATCATACAACATAGGATCCCGGTAAAAGAAGATAAAAAACCTTTCAAACAGAAACTTAGGAGAATCAATCCAAGTTACTTCCCCTGATAGAAAAAGAAATCAAAAAGATGTATGATGCTAAAATCATAGTTCCCTTACGATTTTCCAAATGGGTTTCAAATCTGGTCCCAACCCGAAAGAAGTCTGGGGAAATTAGGATTTGCATTGATTTCTGAAACCTGAACAAAGTTTCTCTAAAGGAAAACTACCCATTGCCAAAAATGGACCACATATTACAAAGGGTAGTTGGATCCAGTCGAATCTCCTTACTCGATGGTTTTTCAGGCTATAACCAGGTTCTCGTTCACCTAGATGACCAAGAGAAAACAACCTTCACAACACCTTGGGGCACCTTCATGTACGTGAAAATGCCTTTTGGGTTGATGAACGTTGGGGCCACTTTCCAAAGAGCGATGGACATCACTTTTTTGGAAGAACTTGGCAAATTTATTGTCGTTTATCTGGATGACGTAGCTATTTATTCCCAATCCGATGACGAGCACTTAAGACATCTCAGACGAGTATTTGAGAAATGCAGGAAATTTGGGATTTCTTTAAATACTAAGAAAAGCCTTTTCGGATTAGAGGAAGGTAAACTGTTGGGGAACATAATCTCTAAGGACAAAATTAAGATAGATCCCAGCAGGATAGAAGCCATTCAGAAACTAGAACACCCAAGGAATATCAAAGAATTACAATCCTTCATTGGGAAAATAAAATTTCTGAGAAGATTCATACCTAACCTGGCCGAGCTTCTTAGGAACATCACAAATATGTTAAAAAAGGACACAAAAATAAAACATGACATTGAATCTAAGAAGTCTTTTGAACACATTAAACATGCACTCACACAGGCTCCAGTCTTGATCAGTCCTGATTTTACCAAAGATTTTTACCTTTTTTCTTTCGCTTATGAATATACCATTGCAACAGTATTACTACAGAAAAAAAGTGAAGGGTATTAACAACCCATAGTCTTTTTCACTAAATCATTAAGAGATTCTTCTTTGAATTATAAAATAATGGAGAAACAAGATTTTTCCCTGGTGAAAGCCATAAAGGATTTTAGAGTATATATTCTCCATTCCCACACCATCGCATATGTTCTGAACGCGGTAGTAAAAGACATTTTAACTCAAGACAATCCAGATGGGTGAAGAGGAAAATGGATTGCTATCATTCTGGAGTATTACATAGAGATTAAGCCTACTAAACTGATTAAAGGCCAAGGTCTAGCAAAGTTAATGGATGAATCTAATTTCCATGCTCTTGATATTAATTTCTTAGATGTAGTAGATGAATAGGGAGAGAAGGCGACTCCAAGTGTGAAAGAGGTATTTATGAAATCTCCATGGTACACAGACCTGATATTCATTTTGCATAACTTACAAGCTCCCCCTGGTCTGACCAAAACTAAAGCTAGGTTTTTGAAATTGAAAGCATTAAAATTTTGCATTCTAGAAGGCAATCTATATTGGAAGGATAGTAGAGGTATTTTTTTGAATTGTCTGTTAAAAGATGAATATGACAAAGTATTGTAGGATTTTCATGCAGGAGACTGTGGTGGTCATCTGAGCTAGAAGACCAAAGCTAATAAAATTTTCAGAGTTGGGTTCTATTGGCCTAACTTGTTCACTGATGTGCATCAGAAAGTGACTTTGTGTCATAAATGTCAGGTTTTCAAGGGTAAAAATAAGCTCCTTCCTTTTCCCTTGAAACCAATATCTGTTGAATCTCCTTTCCAGCAATGGGGATTAGAATTTATTGGAGAAATACATCCTCCTTCTTCAAGCCAGTACAGGTGGATTCTTACTACTACTAACTATTTCACAAAATGGATCGAAGTTGTACCAAGCAGACAAGCTAACGATTCTGTCATTATTAAATTTCTTGAAAATAATATCTTGTCTCATTTTGGATGTCCTAGAAAGATTATAACTGACAATGCAGTTTCTTTCTGATCTAAGAAACTCATAAACTTTTGCAACCAATATCATATTGGTTTGGGTCATTCCACAACTTATTATCCTCAGGGAAATGGGCTGGCAGAGTCATCCAATAAGAACCTGGTGAACATTATTAAGAAGACTTTGCAAGAAAACAAACATTCATGGCATAACAAGCTATTTTTCGCACTATGGGCTGACAGAATGACCACCAAAAGGTCAATTGGTATGTCACCATATCAGTTGGTGTATGGAACTGAAGCAGTTTTTCCCACTTCCTTAGGAGTTCCTTTCATGAAATTGTTGCAGGAGATGCAAGCCTAGCCGAACGACTCCCAAAAAAGGATAAACAAGATGATCCACTTGCAACAATCCAGAGAAGAAGTATACAACAAAACTCAGGTTGTCCAAGAAATCATTAAGAAGATCTTTGACAAAATAACTAAAGAAGATGACTTTGAGCTAGGTGACTTGGTTCTGAGATGGGATGCCCGAAATGAGGATAAGGGGAAGCACGAAAAATTCAACAGCCCATGGAAGGGACCTTACATGATTCAAGCATTCAAAAGAAATAATGCCTTCTTGCTCAACAACAGTGATGGGACAAATCTGCCAGGAGGACCTGTAAATGGAAGAATGTTGAAGCACTATTCACCTCCTCAGTAGGGACCTGCAGTCACACTTTCCATTGTACAAACCATTTTCATTTTGCTTATAAGTTTTTGAATGAAATAACTTTGATCAGATGGTTGAAGCCCGCAGAGAAGGCCCTAAGCCACTAAACATTGTCTTCCAGTTTCCAAAAATAAAACCGATCAAGCAACAAAGGAAATTATGGAGAAATTTTTACAGAACATCAGGAATCAGGATTCTTGGCACCTCACAAGGAGAGTACCATCCCCAGGTGGAGCCATTGTTATAACCCTATAATTTATAGGATCAACTGGTGACTGAAATGTTATCTTTTTAGTATTTTTTGTTTGTCAAATGATTTTCCATTCTCCAAATAATTTGAGGAAAAAGAAAAGAAAAAGAAGAAGAAAAGAAAAAGAAAAGGAAAGAAAAAGAAAAAAAGAGGGCATAAAAAAAATTCAATAGAACCCCATGCAATAACAATGATTTGGTCCATACCGTTCAAGCATGGACAAGTTCTTTTAAATTTATGTTGATAGGAGTAGTGAATAAGCTTGGCTAAACTGCCTAATCTTAGCCAAGCGATTTAGGTTAGTTAGTGAATAAATTTGACCAAACAGCCTAATCTTGGTCTGATAACCCCGGGATAGAGTAATTTATTAGTCCAACAGTTTAATCTGGGCTAATTGTCATAGGTAATTAGGTTAGAGCATAGGGTAGTTTGATTTATCTCAATAAAACAAGCATGATGATCAATGTTGAAACATATCTTTGAGGTTTAAAGGGTTTGAGGTCTAACCCCTTGGTGATAAAAACATAGAAAAGCTTGGGAAAACCCACAATATGCACTTATCCTAAGTCTTTCAAAGCACATATGCCTTCGCCCTCACAATTAAGCACAACGCATAGATGAACGGTCGGAGAGTGGGTGCCCAGATCTATGGTTGACAAGTCTTTCCGGACCCCCCCGACCGATCTACCTTTAACGGTGGGGGGGGTCCAAAATTGGAGATAACAAAGGATCACATTTGAACAACTCAGGAGTCAGCGCCTAGATCCACGACCTAGATTGGATTCTGGACCCCCCCGACCGTTCTACTTTTAATGGTGGGGGGGGGTTCGGAATGAAGTCTAAACATCGTGCACAGATCTACGATTAAGAAGAAAGTGCGCAAATCAATGGATCGTGGTGTTTTTCATACCCCCCTGACCGATCTGTCTTTAACAGAGGGGGGGGGTCCGGAATGGAATCTTTTATGGTGAGCCCTTTTCCATCTACATGGCAGAAATCTATTGGGTTAGACTCCCACCGCCTCCCAAGGTCTGACATACCTTGTCACCCCATGACATCATTATCCACGTTTTTTCCCTAGAGGTCATGTCTCATAATTTTGTAAGTTCATTCCCCTTGTTCACCCTTTACCAGTCCTCTCACCATGGTTACTCCCCAATCAATGCTCGCCACATCTCCCAACTGTATTCTTCAGTCATCGTCACCTGCCATCTCACGCTCTAAATGATCCATTGGACATTTATTACTGGCTAACTTATCCGTTAACATGATGACCTGTCTCCCACACCCAACGGTTATCCGTTCACTCAAAACTACCTTCACCCTTCATTCTTTCGTCATTTACCCTGTCACCGCACCAGAGAATATTTTCCCTGTTTTCCTCTCTATTACAGTCAACTATTCAAAGCCACCATCATCCCCCACTAACGACTGTTTGATTTGCAGGTATGTTTACAGTGATGGCACCAAAATCAAAGAGAACAGAAGCTGAGGAAAATCCTTTCCTGCCGCCCCATGTCGACCTCAATAGGATCCCTTTGGCCGAAAAATACCATTTAATCACATACACTAGTTGCGAATTTGACTTCATGGACTTGCAGTCATGGCTCAAAGAGGTTTTCCTTGACCAGAGCGACAAAATTGGGCTCTGGGAGTCAAACCTTCCCCTGTATCCTTTCCCCCAAGTTCACCATTTCCCATAATTCACCCTCAAATGACAAGCTAATTACCTTCCTAACTAGAGAGCCATAGTTTCTTCATCTAGAGAGACTCTATTCTTCATTACACCAGAAACCATTGATCATATGATGCATATACCTAGAGTCGAATCCGCCTCACCTTTCAACCTTGAAATCATCACATAACTCTACCATAAATTGTCTTTCCCCCAAAGAGCTTAGATTTTCAAGATTTTTCTTCAACAGGCTGCTCAACTCGCCACTACAAATCACCTGTATCCTTCATCCCTATTAGCAGTGAAGGGAAACCAGGTCATCTCGTCGCTCTGTGCCCTCCTTGGGTATTTTTCTAATCAATGGGTGGATGAACCCATATTAGGTTTTCTGTCCATCTTCTCCATAGATGAGAAACCGACCACTCAGTTCGACTACAGTTCCTTCCTGGCAGACAACATTCATGGGCAATTCTCACATTTTTCTACAGAAGGAATGTTCTAGTATTCCTCAATACTGGCTTACATGTTCTTATTATTTCAAGTGGACAAATTTTCCTTTTCGATGCAGAAGATGGACAAGGATGGGAGGCCACAGGCAGTGACAACATGGACTTCACTGCTCAGACACAACTCTACAAAATTCAGCTTCAAACAATTTATTGAGCAGTTTTACCATCCTGTGGTGAGCATGCTCAGTCGAAAACCTGAGATAAGAATAAATGAGGAAATTCAAAGGATATTACACCTTTAAGACCTTGCAAAAATGGGAGACTGGTACCTGTACCAGGACCACACAGAGATCAGAGTGTATGGGTGTGAATTGGCTACATACAAGTTACTCAAGTATCTGCCCGTGAGAATATTTGCCCTGGAATACATAAGACAAATGATTAATTCAGATGACATACATTTTGTGTCTCTAAAGAAAAAGTAGCAACTCAGAATCAAAGGGCAGATTGGGTCATTCATCTGCAATAGCCGAGGCATTGGGGAGGAAGCAGATAAACTTTTAAAGGAAATGAAGTTTTTTGCTAGCTTCATATGGCATTATGACCCCTGTGGGATAATTTTAGAGATGAGAGTTAAAAATAAGAACATCCCATATGTCCACACATCCAAGCCTAATATAGAGAAGTTCGCCAACCAGACAGAATGGGAGACAATAGTCTGGTTGAGACAGAGTAATAGGACCTTTCGATCACTATCTCACAGACAAATATGCAACAGGCTCCCAAGGAGAAAAGGCCCGGGAAGGACACTTCACCTTCCATTACTGAAGTAACGTCTGAAGAGTTCCAATTACACACCAAGAGGCCAAAAACCAGTCAGGCACCTCACATGGCTGGTGAAAAGGGAATTCAATCCACTACAACTATGGAGGTTGATTGGTCGCTCCTTAGTATAAGCAACAAACAAATCATGACTACAGTGTTTCCCAAGAAGCCTAATGATACTCCACCATCCAGCCAGCCGAGCAAAATAGGACTGAAATTGAGTATTTTTGAGAATTATGATCTGATCAAAAAGAAAAATCAGACGCTAACCAACAACATGTATGCTCAATTCTGGAAGCAAACATCCACTACACAACATAGACTATTGTCTATATTCAACACTTGGAAGGGTAGAATTCACATGGCGTTTCTACAAGCACAGGTGCCAGATGCGAAAGTAATAACCGATTACAAAAGGGAAACATTCCAGTTTTAGACTAAATATGTGCATCCAACTAATCAAATGGATTTGCACAGGAAAACTAGAGAAATGGTTTTCTCCACATTGGCACATGCTTCTACTACTGCCTCCAAGTTACAAGTATGTCTGAACAATGTCCAGACGCAGCTGAAGTTAGAAAAAATATCATCCTTTGGCAAGGATAATAGGGTTAAGACGTTGGAGTAACTGATCCTCAAGATTGGATATGATTCCTCGAATGTGAAAGAAGTCAAGGAGATTCTCAAAAATAAAAATGTTGATATAGAATCTCTGAGGAAACAGCTGAAACTGCCACCAACAAAATATTCAAAGGCAAAGGAAATAGCGGAGACAGAAGGGGAAAAGGATGAGATGCTCAAGCTCATCATGGAGCAGAATGCACAGTTGAAGGAAATGGAAGCGGAATTGGAAAAACTAGTGAAAGAGAAGGAGCAGTCAAAGCCCATGGAGGTCATTCCACTGAGTGTATTCCCACTCATAGGAGTGAGCACAATGTCTGTAGAAAAAATTCCCTCAACAACTCCACTGACAGCCCTGGAGAAGACTGTTGAACTGGATAAATCCATGGAAGATATGAATTTGCAAGAGACAGAGATTAGCGGACTCAAAAAGGAGATTGAGAACCTTTAGGAACTCAAGTCTTCTTATCGAACTAGCTACTCCAAGGAAAACAAAACATGAGACCAACTCAAACAGGAATTGCAACAGCTTTAGAAGCAAACAGTGGCAGGCAAAACACTTGCCAAGGTCAAGGAAAGTGTTTGGATGGACATCACCAAGTCCATAAATGAAATATGGTTGATGATACAAATCATTTTTGAGAAAAACGAGATGGTGCAAATAAGTCAACAAGCTATTGAAAATATAAGAGAAGAACTGGGAGAGATGCCCACAAAAGTTGTTGAGATCATCAAATTTCTGAATTCCAAAACCAAAGAGGAGTTAGAAGAGTTGAAGATAGAAGATAGGATAGAGACCATCCTTGATTTCAAGAGGGTCCTGACCAAGAGAGGACTGATGCTACAGCTGGAGGAAAAGGTCCAGACCATGGACGCAGGAGTGAAAAGATTTTTCAGCAAGATCGAAACTCTGCAGAAGAAAGGCCTACCTGGTATGAGACTTATAAACGACAAGTTAATGACGCTTGCCGATTACAAAAAGAAACTAGCCATTGTGGCTAAGGATAGTTCAAAATTCTCAGGAATACAAGGTAGTATCACGGGCAAGGAATTCTTAGATGCTTTACAGTTAGACATCAATATACAACATGAGATCCGATACATCTTCATCATCAAGCCAACTTTTTCGAAGTACACAGAGATGGATGAAGTATACCGAATATTACTCAAAGTCAGCATTCCCAGTCACCTTAGACGGGAAGAGCTTTGCAATCTGATCGAGTAATCTATGAGGTGTCCAAGCCTAGTCAACTATCTAGTCAGATGAGGTCGTGCAGAGGCCTCACCAACGGTTCACCCCAGAAATCAGCACAATTTTGTATCTTGTATCTTGTTAAGTTAGTTAGCTAAATTTGGATCAGCCACGTCCTGATATTTAATGACAGGATCGTATGTAAGTTTGGTTATAAATACTTCAAACTTTGAAGTACCGAGGGTTGATCTTTACACCCTATAAGCTACAAGACTGTAATATTTTTCAAGAGATTTTCCATTAATACAAAGAGACGTTTTCATAGGATTCTCGCGCATTCTTCATTGGTGATGTTTTATTTTCTATGTTGAATGTTTTTCTTTCTCAGTTGCCATATTGTTTTATGATATAACTCTTTTAAAAGTAACACATGTTGCAGGATTTATCTTTGTATACCCTATTTAAGACTTTGAAAGATCTTAGTGTTTATCTTCTGATATTAGAGTGAAAAAATTCTTAACTGCTTCTTTACTTTAATTGATATTCTCATCTTTTCTGCTATTCATCATTTTACTGCTAAAAGAATCCAACAAATGCATTATCTTGCCCTATGAAAAGAATCTTTTGTTTTTGGTTTAGATTTCTATCTTTATAACACAAACCCCATATCCCAATGGATGCCTAAAGCCCCTTCAGCCAACTCAACAAAAACAAAAAACCAGTCAATCTTATTTTATATAACTAGCCTAATATCTTAAAGTTAAAACATATCTAAATCATATAGAGAGAACCCTCTCTGAAACTGGTAGGGCTAGATTCCAGTTTCAAAGTGGTTGGATAAAGTTACCTCTTGTAAATTTCTTCTACCCTGACAATCTCTGGGAATTTACAGGGCGTTAACAGAAAACACCATCAAGATAAATTCGACAAAGGAAAGATGTAGAAGGCTTCCTTTCTTTTGGATTTGATCCATAGTGACCTCATGGGCCCTTTTATGCATCCATCAATAAATAAATCAAGGTACGTGCTCATTTTTTTTGATGATTTCTCACTCTTCACATGGATTTTCTTTCTCATGAAAAAATCACAGGTCTTTCAACACCTCAAATATTTCAAAGCCCTTGTTGAGATACAATCAGGAAAGAAGATAAAAATTCTCCGAATAGACAATGGGCGATAGTATGTCAACCATGAGATACATATTATTTTTCATGAGGTTAGGATTCAGTTGAAGCACATGGTTCCTTATTACTCCACAGCAAAATAAAATTTATAATTGGAAAAATAGATCTCTGAAAGAGATGGAGTCTTGCATGCTACATGCAAATTCACTTCCACAGAGATTATGGGTTGAAGCACTTAATTGTGTAAACTACATTCAAAATAGATATCCCCATAGATATTTCAAGGATAATACCCCCTTATGAGGCTTGGAGTGACCTCAAATGAGAAGTGACCCACTTCCGTATATTCGATTCTTGTGCATGGGCCAAGATTCCCTCTGAGAAGAAGAAGGCACTTGATCCACAAAGCACAAAGTGTATATTTTTTGGATACCCTAATGGTATGAATGGATACAGACTCATTAATATTTCCTCATACTAACTCATCATTGAGTGGAGTATCCAATTCAAGAAATTATATTTAATGTACCTCAACAACTGCATGCAAACACTTTTGTTCTTCCTCCTGTCAGAGATGATGAGCAGGCACATGCTAACTCTTCCTCATATGAGAGTTATTATTTAGAGGATTAATATGATTCAGATACTGAGTTAGTACAGTAATATGTAGAGTATGTGCACGCAGATGCAGTTGCAGAGCCAGAGCTAGAGTCGAGGCCCAAGTGGGTCAAGACTACTCTTCAAGATGCAGGAGATGTTTTTGGGGATATATATGATACAAGGAGGACTCAATATGATTTTGATGAGCCTCCTCTTGCACTCACTACCACTGAACCGATGCCACCCAGAAATATTTTCTTGGTTTAGTATTTAAATCCACAGTCCTATGGCGAGGCTGCTGGGAATCCCTTTTGAGTATCTGCCATGCAGGAGGAGTACAACTCCCTCCTTAAGAACTAGAATTGGGATCTATTTCCCCTTCCTATAAGAAGGAAACTTGTCAGATGTAGATGGTTCTACAGGACCAAGAGAAAAATAGATGGAAAGGTTAGAAGATACAAATCCATACTAGTTTCCAAAGGCTTTCAGCAGGTGCATGACATTGACTATGACAAGACCTTTGCTCCAGTAGAAAATATGGATTCCATACATTTTCCACTTTCCATTGCAGTATCCAAGGGATGGGAAGTCCATCATATGGATGTGAAGAATCTATTTCTTCACAGAGATCTCTCTAAGGAGATATACATGGAGCATCCCCAAGGCTTCATGTAGAAATCATCTTTGGTTTGTCGACTGAAGAAGTCTCTTTATGGCCTCAAGCAGGTCCTGAGGGCATGGTATGCCAAGATGGAATCCTACTTGTTGTCACAAAACTTTGTACGTTGTAAGTCAGAAATGAATGTTTGCATGCTCAAGATGGTTTATTCACTTCTACTCCTAGTTTTGTATGTTGATGATTTCTTGATAATCGATTGCTTGAATTCAACGATTGCTATAGTCGAGAGGGTTTTGCATGACATGTTCTTGATGAAAAACATGGGTCCGTTACATTTATTCCTTGGAATCAATATCAGTTAGGATACATCAGGCATCAAACTGTCTCGGGCCAAGTATGCACGAGATATCCTCAATATATTTCACATGACAGACTACAAGTTTGCTCCGAATCATTTCCTATCAGGTGTCATACTTGAGGATGGTGGGGACACTCCACTAGTGGAAAAAACACTATAAATACAACTAGTGGGGAGCTTTTTGTATCTCACACACTCCAGACCATACCTCTCCTATGCAGTTGGAGAAATCTTCAGGTTCATGCAAGAGCCACATTAGCTACATTGGAAGGTTGCAAAGTGTATCCTTTGATATGTACAAGGAACCATCAACTTTGGGATTCACTATGAAATAGACTCTACATTGGATCTAATCACATTCATTGATTCTAACTGGGATGGCAATAGCATTGATCACAAGTCCACATCTAGTTACTCACTCAGGCTAGTTTCTGGGCCCATCTATTGGTTAAGAAATAAGAATGCTATTATTTCTCTATCTTCATACAAGGTAAAGTACATACGGGTAGTTAACATAACCATTAAAGCTATGTGTCTACAAAATTTTCTCACTCAGTTGGGAATTCAGTTTCATCACCTGATCATCATCTGGTGTGACAAATAGAACACTCTGAAGTTATGCAAAGATCTAGTTCAGAGGTAGTTGATGAAGCACATCGAGATCCACTTGCACTACATTCGGGACTCAGTACATGAGAGGATCATCAACCTGTAGTTCTTTCCTTATGTAGAAAATACTACAAACATCCTCACCAAGGACTTCACTGAGAAGAAGTTCCATTCTCTGTGTAGTCATCTTGGAGTGAAGGACACAGTTTCCTAGAAATTGTCAGTTTTTTTATACATACATTGTACTTTGAGGGGGGGTTTTCCCATGAGGTTTTCCCTATTTCCTTGTTTATTTGGGTGTATCTTTTTTATTTGGGTACCTAACATGGCCTCGTTGTCGAGACTCATTCTTTATTTTAACCATAGTGATGTTCAGGGGGGGTGTTGAAGATATTTCACACACACCTAGTATTTATTTTTTCCTAGGGTTTTCTGTATGTTTGATAGTCATTATTCAGTGTCCTATAGTTTAGGGAGAATATTCCTTTTCCTACATTCTATAGAATATTCTCTTCAATTCACACTTCAGTTTGATCAGTTGAGTGAAGTCTAGATGCCACATTGGTTTCATCACCATGCATCACTGGGATCATCACCAAACACTATGTATTGTCCTTGTTATTATCACAAAAATAGTGCATTACTCATGATTCCCTGATCTCCTCCTCACTTTACTCTATTTCAATCAGTTAACTGAGGATTGAGAGACTAGTTAACTCAGACTAGGTGGCAGTTTATTCCCGTAACTATCAATATGTGTCCAGATCACTCTAGACCATCACTATGGTGCATTGGGTTCTCCTCCAGTGCACATTAGTTGAGTTATACAGAGTATATCATGTGTAAATTATCATTCATTCATTTGGTTAATAGAATTCTTCCATTCTTTCTCTCATGTTTCTCTCTTTTCTCATTTCTCTGCAAACTGTGTATGTATTTTTTCTAGCTAGATCTTATCTGTGCAGGTTCATCCACATTTACAAGGTATTACTGAGAATATGTGCAGTCTCTAACTCAACATATCTACTACTATGTTCGTCATTCCTTTAATGTAAGTAATATTGAAGTCATATTCACTAAGCAGTTCTGACCAACACCTTTGTCACATGCTCAAGTCACTCTGAGTAACAATATGCTACAATCCACAATAATTTGTTTTTAATTTGAATTTTTGTCCAATCATATAATTTCTCCAAAATCGTAAGGAATATAAAATTGCTAATAACTCCAAATAATTCGTTGCATAATTCTCTTCATGCCTTCTTAATTTCCTTGAAATGTAAGTGATCACTTGACCGTCTTGCATCAAAACGTCGTCTAGACCTTCCTTGGATGCATCCATTCATACCAAGAATTATTTTTCCATGTTTGGAATATACAGTATCGGTGTTTTATTCAACAACTGCTTCATCTTTTTAAATTATTCCATGCATTTCTCTGCCCATGCAAATTTCTTGTTTTTCTTCTGCAATTCCGTAATTGGATTTGCTATCTTTGAAAAACCTTCGACAAAGAATTGATAATAACATGCTAAACCATAAAGCTACATATTTCTTGTACGTTCATTGGTGTTGTACATTCCATAATAGAATCAACCTTTATTGGATTCCACAGTGATACCTTCTCCAGATATGATATGTCCCAAATAATGAATCTTCGACTGGTAAAAAGAACACTTCGACAATTTCTCGTGCAACTTGTTTTCTCTTAAAAACTATAAAACCAATCTCAAGTGTTTTTTGTTCTCTTCTTTCATCCGAGAGTAAATCAATATATCATCAATGAATACTTGTAAAAACTTTTCCAAGTATTCGCAGAACATCCCATTCATCAAAATCATGAATACACTTGTGGCATTCATCAGTCCAAATGGTAAAACAATAAACTCATAGTTTATGAATCTCATCTTAAATGTGGTCTTAGGGATATCTTCTTCCTTAATCCATAAATGATGATATATTGATCTCAAGTCAATATTTGAAAACACCGTTTCTCCCTTCATATGATCAAACAAATTATCAATCCTTGGCAACAGATATTGGTTCTTAATCGTAGCTTTGTTCAATTTACGCTAGTCAATGCAAAGCCTCCACGATCCATCCTTATTTCTAACAAAAATCACTGGCACACCCCACGGTGATAATATTAGACATATAAGTCTCAAATCCAACAACTCCTTCAATTGAATTGCAATAGGTTCATTTCTTGGTTTCATATCTATGGTAAAATCCAATTCTCTTTTTGGCGGAAAACTTGGTAATTCCTCAAGAAATACATTGGCAAACTTAGATACTACAAGAAAATTTTATATTCCTTCTTTATCCCCCTTTTCATTAAGATCTAATATGGCATATAACTTACACCCTTTGTGGATACTTTTATGTAATTGTAAGGAAGAAATAAACCTCAACAACACTCCCTAGTTTCTTCATACAAATACTCTACTCTATCCCAAATCATATGTCAAACTTAATTATTTTGTCTTGTAGTTACGTATCACATCGTGCGATTCTAAAAAATCCATCATGATCACTATATCTTAAGATCCCAATATTGTAACATATAGTTTTACACTTGTCATGAATTCACCTAAGTTAATGTTACAATCCTTCACTTTTCCTCCAACCTTTTTCTTAGCACTCGATGCCATTTCCACATGTCTAAAATCATATTGTTCAACTGCCTTTACCTTAATTATTTTAAGAAAAACACTAGATATAACACTTGCAGTAACTCATGTATCTATTAAAATAATTAAATGTCTATCGATGATCATACCTAATGTCTCGAGCACGGTGGACTGATTGTTGGCGTGGCAGTTATTCATCGCTGCATGTATCATGTGGGCCTTGCCCAAATCTCCAACTGTCATAGGTATTGATAATCCAAATTCTCTTGCCTTATCAATAGAAAACCCTCTATGGTAATGTGTCTCTCCACATGTCCAACATCCATTCTTCAGTATGGTACTCCTAGTCCTAGAAGTAGAATCTTTTGGCCTAGGAGTATGTTGTACTGGTCTATTCTATGGACCGGGTCTAAACTATTTTCTCTATTTTGGTTCTCTGTAGGGAGTCCTATGCTGAGGATTTTTTCATCATGGTGTCAAGAATATAGGTCCTCTGGCATATCATGGTGCCCAAAAGTCTATCTAACTAGTGTCTAAAGTTGGTGTGCTCCCCATGTCTCATGTCTTGTCTATCTGGAAGGATTCCTTCCCTGACCCCCATTGTTCATATCTTCCTCAGTAATGAGGGAATGACGGCCTTTTGAAATACATCGTGCAAAGTTTGAGGCATTGAGATCCTCACCTTCACACAAATGTTGAAGTTAAGGCTGAACACAAACTTTTTAACCTTTAACTTCTCCGTGTTTAGATGTGGAGAATATCTAAGTAGATCCATGAACCTGGCCTCATACTCTGGTACTATATGACTACCTTGTCATAAAGTGTTGAATTCATTAAGCTAGAGCTCAATGAATTCCTCGGACAAGTACCTCTCCCGAAATCGTTCCTCGAACAATTCCCATGACACTTCTTCAATGACCATGTTTAGTTGTGGTAAGAGTGTCTTCCACCAAAGTAGATAACTCCCCTTCAATTGAAAGACTATCATGTGTAATTTCATGTTGGAGGTGTAATCGCGAATTGCGAAGCACATCGCCATGTTCTACAACCATGCCTTAGTAGCTAAGCCATCCGTGGCACCCATAAACTCGAGAAATTTTACTTTCTTGAGTTCTCTGTATACAATGTTGCTAACCACTAGAGGGCATTGTGAACCCTCATTGGGAATAGACGTTATGCCCTCTTTTCGATCAAGGTGGGTGATCAATGACTCTAATATCCTATGGAAGGATCTCATCATACCTACCACATCTCCCACATCAGCCTTCTCTTTCTCAGTATTATGCTCCTCTTCAAGTGGAGTCGATCCCTCCTGTGTGGATTCTCTCGGAGGAAGCATACCTCTTTCCCATGCACCATGTCGTCTACTCATCCTGCATCCTTTGACCATGATACCTACAAGAAACAATTGCAAAATTTTATTAGTGATACATATTTAACTATTAAAATAATACAGTGGAAGGCGTAACGGTCCAATGCCACATGGTTGAACCTTGCTCTAATACCATATGTAACATACCCCCTCTGTAACAACACACATTAACGATCACAAGTAGTGATAAGTATATATATGAATATATATATATATATATATATATATATATATATAATCATGCCTATGAGATCCCAAGAGGGTTACAAAATTCTTGTACGACAATTATTAAGGAAGACCTTTTAGGTACAAAGATAACAGACATCAACAATCTAATGAAATCAATTCCTCAAAATTCTTAACCAATATTATTTTCTCAATACAAAGTTTTCATTTAGTTTTCAAAAGAAAATTTACTAGATCTATCATGCAGAAATGCTAACAGCATAAAATTGAAGATGGCGAGAAAAGATGGAACATTTAATTCATTATCTAACTCTTTATTCAATTGGGATAATGCACAAATATAAATGCTAACTTTTAATTATAATATTTTTTATATTTTTAACATAAGGTATTGGTTAATTTAAAATCTTTGAGTCATTAATTGATTCGGATTTTAATATATATTAAAGTAGCATTATGATAATCTAAGGCACCTTTAGCTAATATTCTAACTCAAGTATTATAATACCAAAATAATTTTATTGGCAAGGTTCCTCTCTATTCTATACATTACCATTTTCAATAATAATATATCTTGATAACAAAATTGTTACCAGATAGTCATAATTTTAATCATAATTTGTATATATATATAACCAGTATAGGCTAAGTAAAACTAAACACTTTTCATATATTACAATGCCAGACTTATTACAAATATTAGTAATACTTAACGAGGTCAATAAATTCCCTTTTGACTCATCTACCATATTAATGTATGGTGAGAATCTCAATTAAATTTATTAGGACATTTATAGATAATTTTGTAGTTAATCAATTAAATATAAGGACAATTACTTTATTTCTAGTTCATTGAATAAGAATAATTAATGGGTCTTGTTTTACATTGTGAATTTCATTTTATTTTATTGATAGATAACTTGGTTATAATAGGATGGATATAAAAACTTTACAAGACAAAAGAACTCAAGTGATCTATGATCAACACTCCATTTAACAAGAGTTTCATTGCAACTTCGTCCCTGCCGAACAAGGTTGAATAAATATAATAGTTATTTCCTATGAGTTGGAATAGAGTATCATCATATCAATAACCGTAATGGCTCAGGGGAACAAATAACTATGACGAACAAGGTTGAATAAATATAATAGTTATTGCGTATGAGTTGGAATAGAGTATCATCATAGCAATAACCATAATGGCTCAGGGGGCACAAATAAAGATGTTGAACTTCTCGTTTCGAAACTAATTTTAATCCTATTCATTGAGAAAGAGGTATCCAAACTTCAAATTTTTGGTGACTCAATGGTGATCATAAATTGGATGAGGAGGGAATTCAGAATGGAATTTTTTTTTCCTGGAGTCGTGTTTTTGAGGAGGTAAAGAAAATGAAATAACTTTTTAATTCCATTTCCTTTTCTAATGTCTACATAGATTAATGTTAACGTCGATACCCTTTCCAAAGAAGGTTTACATTTTGAGGCTGAAGTTTGGTCAGCATTGGAATAAAAGGATGGATAGGTGTCTGAACACATCAAATCAATGCATTGATATGCAACACCCTTGTGCTTGGTTCATGATGTATTTAATACTCTTCTTCAGCTGAAAGTACAAATCCTTTCAAAGGTCTTAATCATGTGAAGTCTAGTTTCAAGTTTGTTTTTGGCATTTATGTAGTGTTGAAAACATTATAGCAGGGATTGTTTTTTAACAATTTTTTGTAATCTTTTGAGACACGTCTATGATTGTAAAAGGCCCTTTTATGTATTTGTATGAGATTTTAGAACAAATTAGAGTTTAGATAGGAAATCCTTTATGGTATTTTTGGAGATTTACTTTAAAGGACCAATCTTTATGGATGGTATTGGAATGAAAATGTATTTTATTTTCTTCTAGAATGGAATACACAAATTTTTTTCTAAGCTAAAAAATATGTAAAAATTCCTTTATCTATAATAGCACTAATTCTTTGATTATTGAGGATAATAGAAGGGTGTACAATCTTTGTATTTATGCCCCAACTGTTGCAGTGCCAAAAATACCACAACTAACCCAACAAACCAATGGTAGTGGAGATAGCCATGAATGGAGAGTTTTGGTAGCAGGGTAGATGCCCAATGTTATTAAAATAACATGGAAGGCAAAGGGTTGTTCATTGGATTGAAGGAACTACATGCCTTGTTGCTTGAAGATTTGTGCATAAGCTACGACCAAGAGAGTCTAATGTAATATTAATTTTGGGCATAGACTCTTGGGAAAAATCCAATGCTGAGTAGTTGTAAGCATGGATATAGAAAGGGTAGAGATATAGCATAAGACTATTTTATGGTGAGGGAAAGATTCTACTCAAAGACTACTTGGGTAATGTTGAGTATATTCCAAGATATTTTTTATGGAATTTCATCCTAAAAGTCCAAGGTAGTAAGTCACGGATTCCGTGGTGGAGGGTGGATCACTTGTTAGTGAACAAAGGATTCTATGGAGGGTTGATGTCTTGTACTTGATAAAGAAACTGTATGTTATAGGTCAGTGGTATCATCGTAATTCCTAATTTAAGGTTCTATAAAATCAATAGAAAGATTATTTTGGGCTCCAATTTCTGTATATATTCTTACCTTATAGGACTACTTTCTATTTGATAGTTTTTTTTTCAACTATTTAACGTTTTAGGTTTATTTGGAGAAATTTTTCTAAAGATAAACTATAGCGAAAATAAAATAGTGGTTACCTGTATTGTGGATCCCATTGGTACTCTAATCATATGCCATGAATTCCATACCTGAGTCTAATCATGATGAGAGCATGTAGTTGTAGATAACATAGAGCTGAAAATGAATCCCACAACCATCAAATCAAATTACTAAAATAAAATTAAAAATTCCTATGGATAAAATTCACTGAATAATCTAATTTTTAATCTATAATTTGAAAAAATAGAAAATATCCCCATACCATAGCTGCATGATAGATCACTTGATCTAGTGGACTACCACTCAGAAGAATATCAACAACACATTCATCAGATGTTTGGATTTGTGTTTCCCCATATTAGTTCACATAGAATTGAGGATGTGATCCCTGAAGCTGCAGGGGGTTGAACATGCTAGCATTATTGACCAAATTGTCTATCCTTTTCCTGAATAAGTCAACCTAGATGTCAATGAATCCTTAGAGAAATCATTCTCTTCAGATCATTGTTTGGGATGATCGCCAAAATATTTATATTCAGCGTGGAGTTGTTGTTGAATATGAAACATTGGGTCTGAGACCACCTTAACTAAAGAAAGTAGTTGGATGAAGTTCAAAAATCTATATGAACTTATGAGAACAACTCATTTACATCATCTGTACAGTGTATCTGTGAGAACTTGGATCTGTTAGTTCAGAATGTTTCTATGATGATTGTTTTGGACACCGGTGCAATTTTATTGAATGGGTAAACATAATTGTATAGTGTAGCTGTGAGAGCTTGGATATGTGTCTGTTATAGCTCACTCTAAAAATGGTTCAGAAACTATACTCGAACTAGGAAGTTATAGTGTGAAAACAAATTTGATAGCAAACGATTTCGTAAAAGCATGCTTGTTCATGGCCAATTCTGTCAACGAATGGCTCCAGTTCGAATATTAACTAACAAGTGTAGCTAATAATAATATTAAGATAAAAACGTGTAGATAATAATAGTATTAAAAGGAAGACGCATAGCAAATAAAATTATTAAGAATAAATATAATAATAACTATTTTTAATTATGACAGGTGCATTAAGCGAAGAAACCATGCACGTGTAGATTTTGCAAATAGATCATGTAATACGTGGAAGCTCTTGAAATTATTAACACAACTGAGAGGGGAGGTGAATCCGTTGTATGTGAGCTTAAACAATTTTAAGTCTGTTACAACATTATTAAAACTTCCTCACGTGGTCATCAACAATTTACAACATATGGACAGTAAAGGTAAAGAACAACAGTCACACATAAAGTATACATAGAGATATATTTTTCACGAGGAAACCCATAAAGGGAGAAAACCTTTTCTTCTTCGAAATGATAGGCAGTCTTTTAAGTTCTGTACATCATCTATGATTGAGCACTAACTCAATGTGAGGTTGTGACCTCTGTTTTACAAGATGCAACTTGTTTGAGAGCACCAACTCTCTGGTTTCTCTAGCACCCACTAGAAGGAAGCACCAACTCCCTGAATATCCCAGCACCAACTGGATGGAAGAACCAACTTCCTAAATGTTCCAGCACCAACTGGATGGAAGCACCAACTTCCTGTTACACAGGCTCCAACATGTATAACAGAGAACACTTCTTCTCCCTAGCACCACCCTGCCACCCTGGTTTCTCTGGCTACAACCAGATGGAAACTACAACTTCCTGTGTTCAAGCTCCCACTTGAACCTTTGAGGAAAACAGTCCTCCCGAGCACCTCCCTTCCACCTAAAATATAAATGGTTAAATAAACATTCAACTTTACAGATAATTCAGTTCTTACCAATCTTTCTTTGTTCTGTAAATCTGGTCTTCTGCACACTGTTCTGTTGCTCTTCTCTTCCCCTGTCTATTCAGCAGGTATGCTCTGCATCAACTCGTACTCTATTTCTTCTCTTCTTCAACTCATTCTGTTATTCTTCTCTGCATTTCATCTCATACTTCACGTATGCTCAATCTCCTCCTACGCATCCTCTTCTTCTATTTTTTTACAGTGTCATTCTTTTTCACTTGCAGAATGACCAACCCAACACAGTCTGTTTCATCTTCTTTTATACACACCAAGACGACGGTTCAACTTGCCAACTCCTTAGGAAAAATGACAACTATCCAGGAAACTGAAACGCCAACTGATCGACAACTAATTTGCAATCATGAGTCCATTTTGCTAACAGAATCCAAACTAAGGAGTTAACTATGAGAGAGAACAGTAACCCTCCGATCAATACTTGATTCAATGGTTCAGATCCAATCGAGATTTCACACATCGCGATTTCGACACTCTTGGCGTTCAGAGTTTTTGTCACTTACAAATCTCGATCCCCGAAACTCCGTGAAGAAGTCAAATCAATGGTCCAGATCACTTCTTTATTCAACGACTGCGATTAAATCGTGATTTCACATATCGGGAAATCGGCATTGTGTTCTTTGCCTCTCTATGTCGCAATTCGTGAAACTCCGATGTGGAGTTTGACCAACGGTCCAGATCTCTTCTTTATTCAACGACTGCGATTAAATCGCGATTTCGCATATCGTGAAATCGGAATTTTGTTCTTTGACTCTCTATGTCACGATTCGCGAAACTTCGATGTGGAGTTTGATCAACGGTCTATATCTAATATTGACTTGACGGCTGCGATTGAATCGCCATATCGCATATCGCGATTTCGGCATTCTTGTTGTCAAGTTTTTGTCACTCCATGTCGCGATTCGTGAAACTCCGATAAGGAGTTAGATCAACGGTCCAAATATGATATTGATCTGACGGTCACAGTTACGTCGTGATTTTTCATATCGTAATATTGGGATTTCTGATGTTAATAATCTTTGACATGTCCAACTCGCGATCCTCGAAACTCTGACAAGGACTGGAATCAACAGTCCAGATCAAAGATTGATTTGATGGCTCAGATTACATCGCGATTTCGCAATTTGTGAGTCTGGAGATGAGGCATCTCGACTCTCCAAGTCGTGATCCCCGATACCCCAAAACGGCGTGGGATCAACGGTCCTGATTAACGCTTGGTTTGACGGCTCAGATCATTTTGCGATTTTTCATATTGCGATTATGCCCTCTTCTCCTTGCACTTTAAAGACCATGCAGGTTCTCCTCGATCCACCGGTGTTCGGACCCTGCGCTCGGATATGACGGCTGAGATTTGTCTCCCTCTTCAACGATTAGAGATTCTTCTTCTCAAACTTTCGCTCATTTGCTGCCTTCGATCATTCGCTGCCTTTGATTATTCGTTGCCTTCGATATTTCACTGCTTTCGATCATTCACCTCTCTGTACTTATATTCTGTTTGCCTGTCAATTACAATCTTGTTGTTCTCATGTCATCTTCACTGTTTCCATTAATGACAAGCATTCGTTGTCTATTAACTGTCTGTTAAATATTTTCCAACAGAAGCCCTATGCCCGTAGTCCAAATTTTTTTGCTCAACAAATGAATGAGCATACACTTTGATGAGGAACCATGTAGTGGGGAATTTAGAGCACAATAAGGAGGCATACCCTAATTCCTGGTTAATTACTGGTGCTCTGCATACTCTCCACTTCTTGTCTTTGGCTCCTGAATCTATCTACACCACACTTCATAATAGTCATTGTTGTATGAAAGCCTCAAGTTGAAAGTGAGGAATAACCCATCCAAGGGGAAGAATGGTCCAGGAAGCAGACACCCTGGAACAATCAATCTGATCGAGTTTATATAACACATCAAAGAAAATATTGGCCTACTAAGAACACATCGAAGAAAACATTGGCTCATAATAGTGGGTTGGGCAGGCCTCTACGTAGGGGAGATGTATTCTACACTTAAAGATGGCTTGTGATTAAATATGGCTTCTACATATAGATATGATGATTTATCTGTTCTTCTTTCAAGTAAGTAACGACCTGTAAAAACCATATCTTATATCTACAAAATTGTATTAAAAAATATATTTGGATTTATCACATAAATTTATGTTACAGAGGCTCAATTTCTGGGTAATACGAGTTGAAAGACTTAATGGGAAAGGTGGAGGTGAGTTGGTATTCTGTGTTTCAAAGAAATCATAGCATTTAGAGTGCCTCCTAGTGTTAGTTACATGATCATTATGTCTAATTTTGTTTGTAATTGATATTTTTATCCCAAAAATCTCTAACCCGCAACCTATGCATTGAGAAACCCTGGATAATTTTCCAAAGGGAATAGTTGCATGATATATTTAGCTAATAAATATGTTGTTTCTATCATTCCCAAACTTAGAAGAACCGTTTAAAACATCGACAGATTGCATTCGAGGGGTCACGGGAATCGAACATGGAATGTTGTCTCAACGTGGGTAACGATTCAATTATGATGTCACGAGTGGTTTTACCAACAAACCCTCTAAAATTGATATGCTAGGACAACTAAATTTTTTCTTGTTTATTGTTGTTTTTATGGAATATTTATTTGGGTTATTATTTGACTCTCCATAACACTTATTTCGAAATTTCATATATGAATCTTTCAATTTATTCCATGTCATCTTGCTTGAGGCCCATGAGGGTGAACATATCAAATCCATTTGGTCTAGGAATGTCAAATTGTTGCATGAACTACTAATATGTGGAGGTTGTAAGTTGATCTTGTTATTATAGTTAGTTATTGTTTGTTTATTTGTTGTTTAATACACTGTTGAGTAAAATGACAACGTTGGGCATAGGGTATCAATGCCTTTGTAATTTTCTTTTCAATGCTAAATGCTTGAAAGAGATGCACCATATTGCATATGTTTGTGTAGGGTTGCGACTGTCGAGGGGTGTAGAGAGATTCTCTCGGGTAGTGTATCTGCCCTGAGAGCCTCAAAGAGTCATTGATCAGGTAAGAGACTAAATGAATCAGAGGTCTTCTCAGGTTTCTCGAGGGAATTTGAGGAATGAAATAGCTTGGGTGTGTAATGACAAGCGAATTGTTTCACAATGGGGTCCTTCTCTATCGCATATGAAAGGTAACTTCTTTCTTGGTAATATCATTTGATGGGTAACTCAATCAAAATATCATTTGTTTACACAATCTATTTCTCTCCAATCTAGTGTTAACATGTTTTTCTTCTCCCTATCGTCTAGTAGTAACATGGTTTTCTTCTCCCTATCGTCTACTAGTAACATGATTTTCCTTTCCCTATTTTTTGGCATACTTCTCTCACGTGTGGTTGGTTGAAGACTCATATCCCCTTCTCCTTTCCATCCATCAACATAAGCATCAGATTCATTTTTCTATCGGTGCCAACTTGGTAACATATCTATATGACGCGTGATATTTATAAATGTGAACAAACAACCATGAATATAAAAAAATTAAATGATAATGATGTAGAGTGATAAAGTGAGTCAACTAAAATCAGGAAAAGGTATCGAGTACAATTTTATTTCAAAAGAAAAATGAATAGAATTCATAGTTCATTGGGAGCATTAATCATCCTTTAGATTTCATAATGTACATGGTAATTACAACTTATGATTTGTTCAAGAGATAAGGTCTTTTGATTGGTAGAATGTGTTAGAGATTTGATGTTGGATTACTGAGAGCGGGGGGTGAATCAGTAATAGCGTAATTATAATCTTTTTTCTTCAAATAATCCAAGTGTTATATCAATGTAGAATTATTATCCAATAATGAGCAATAAGACATGAACAATCACACACATACACAGTACACCATTGTTTTACGTGGAAACCCAAATCGAAATAAAACCACATAATTCGTTTTCTTATATGTCTTCAAGAATTACATTCATTGGAAGCACCAAATTTCTTTGTTTTCCAGCTACAACTGGAAGGAGGCTCCAAGCCCCTAGTCTCTTAGTCTACAAACTGAGGGAATATCCAACTCCCCAATTCTATGGCTATAACCAGAAGAAGGATACAACCCCCTATGTTCTCTGGCTACAATCAGAAGGTGGCTATAACTACTTGTCCTTACCCCGTCCAACCACCCTGAAGTAGAAGTAGAATGATGGAACCACTATCACACTATCACTGTGAGATATACCGTTGTAGACCTGTACCAATAAGCCTGAACCATGCATCAACCATGCATCAATCTGTACCTCAACCTATAATCAACCTGTACCATAAACAAGTGCACCAACATGTACCATAAACAAGTGCATCAACCATGCACCAACCTGTACCAAATAATCTGTAATCAACCTGTACCATAAACAAGTGGAAACAACCATGTACCAAGCATGTACCAATCATGTGTCAACTACTCATCAACTATGACTCATCAATATGTACCAACATCATCAACTATACACCTCATGTATGTGCCAACTCATCAACTA
>JZKD02S0798809.1:871311-883995 GCA_000966675.3 Picea glauca
TGAATCGAAAGTAACTTTATGACCTTGGTCACACATTTGACTCACACTTAGAATATTATGTTTCATATCTTCTACTAGTAGAACATTTTCTGCCTTTTCATTCTTGTTCCCAATTTGAGTTGTGCCTTTTCCAATGATTTTGGTTGAATCATCATTTCCGAAGGAGACTGATCAATATCTTTCGTTTCATATTGTAAGAAACTTGTCTCTATCATTTGTCGTGTGTTTTGAACATCCACTGTCAACATACCAACCATATTTCTTATGCTTAGTTGTTAAAGAAATCGTGCATTCTTCATTGTTATATTGATATTGCTTTCTTATCCATGTCGTTTTTTGAGGTTCATATCTATGAATGTTGTTATTTTGTTGAGGTTCTTTAAGAAGGACTATCATTCTACAATATTTGGCCACATGTCCAAAATTGTTACATTTGTAACATTCCACTTCAGTGCTCAAAGATTCAAATTTGTTGTAACTTCTTCTCTTTGTTTCACTAGGTCTTCTTAAATAAACCCTTTGTGTATGAATCTCAAAGTTGTTATTGTTCTTGTTGTTAGCTCTGCAAATCATAGATTTATGTCCAAAATTATTACATGCATAACATAAACCAAAAAATATAGTTTGATACCTGGGAATTGAAGACTTTTGAAAGGAGGTGCTCTTATGAATCCTTCTTCTTCTTGAGGCCTATCTGTCTGTTGTTGATTGTGAAATCTGACTCTTCTTGGTGGAGGAGTGTCCCAATAATATTCCTTGTATATCTTCTTATCCCCTTTGATTCTTTCTGCATAAATTTTTGGATATGTTTATTTCTCTATTGTTTTGGAGCTTGATCCCTTTTCTATCTGATTATATCCAAGTTTGGACTTGTCAAGATGATATTTTTTACTACTGATAATTTCATCCAGAACTTTTGAGCTATTTTGCATATTTTTCTTTTGAATATCCTTTCTTAGTGTGATAGTCTCTTCTTCCAAGTTTCCAATGATCTTGTCCTTTTCTTCTAGATTTTCTTTGAGTGCTTCATCAATTCTTTTATCTTCTTCTATTTGAACCTTCAATTTTGTGATCATTTGTTCTAGTTCTTGAGTATCCTTTTTCTTCTCTAGTTCAGCTTGTATTTTCTTGTTTTTCTTCTTTTCTCTTCTGATAACTTCTATAGAACACATTAATTCTTCTCGATAGTCAACTTCTGCTTCTTCAATTTCTTCTTCGACTTCTTCATATTCTTCTTTAGCTTCTTCATATTCTTCTTCGGAGTCTTATTTGTTAGAGTCTTTTACTGCCATGAATAGAAATCTTCATGTCTCACTCTGAATGACTTCATCTTCAGCTGATGATGAGATGTCTTCTATGGTGCCTAAGCTTTTCTTGAAAATTTTCTTTGTAGTACTTTTGCCTTTATATGTGTGTTTTCCTTTTGAGTAACCTTCATCATTTCTCTTTTCATTATGAGGACATTTGTTATCAAAATGACCAATACCATCACAATTAAAACAAATTAAAGGAAGCTTACCTCTATACCTACCGTCGGTTCCCTTGTTTAGTCTTTTGACGAAGTTGGCCACTTCTTCATCATCTTCTAGAATGTCATTGTTGTTGCTATATTCTTCTTGTTCCTTTTTCTTTTGCTTTGATCTTTTGGATTCTTTGAAGGCTGCTTCTTTTACATCTGGATTTTCCTGTTCAATTCTCATTTCATATGATGTGAAGATTCCATGTAGTTCATCCATGCTTATTGAGTTTAGATCTGGTCTTTCTTCTAGTGTTGATATCTTAGAGTTAAATATCATAGAAACATATCTTAGTACCTTTTGAACAATTACAAATTCTTTGATTTCTTCTCCCAATCCTATGATTGCATTCACTATTTCATTGACTCGTAAGAAGTAGGCTGCAATATTCTCATATTCCTTTATTTTTAGTTGTTTGAACTGACCTCTGTAAGTTTGACGCTTTGTTGCTTTGACTTTTGTATCTCCTTCATAAATATTTTGAATCTTGTCCCAAATATCTTTAGCGGATTTACAATGTGCAACTTTGGTGAATACTATATCATTGAGACCATTCAAAAGTGCATTTTTGGCTTTGGAATTATTCTCACCGAGTTTCATTTCTTTGAAATTTGTTGGTGGAACTGCTGGTGTTGTGTATCAATCTACAATTGATTGCCAACCTTGAATTCATTGTTCCTATATATATGTCTTCATCCTGATGCTCCAACAAGAATACTTCTGTCCATCAAACTGTGGTATTCCATTTTTATACAAGTTGGTACTCCATGATATACCTTTCATTGGTTAAATGGATTTTTGAAGCAACCTTCTCTGATACGAATTGTTCGATTACTAAGAGGGGGGTGAATCAATAATAGCGTAATTATAATCTTTTTTCTTCAAATAATCAAAGTTTTAAATCTATGTAGAATTATTATCCAATACTGAGCAATAAGAAATGAACAATCACACACATACACAGTACACCATTGTTTTACATGGAAAACCAAATCGGGAGAAAACCACATAATGTTTTTTCTTATATGTCTTGAATAATTACATTCATTGGAAGCACCAACTTCCTTTGTTTTCCAGCTGCAATTGGAAGGAGGCTCCAACCCCCTATTTTCTCAGGCTACAACCAGAGCAAAGATCCAACTCCCCAATTCCCTGGCTACAACCAGAAGGAGGCTACAACCCCCTATGTTCTCTGGCTACAACCAGAAGGTGGCCTACCTATCCTTGCCCCGTCCAACCGCCCTGAAGTAGAAGTAGAATGATGGAACCACTGTCACACTATGACTGTGAGATATACCATTGTAAACCTATACCAATAAAATGGAACCATGCATCAACCTGTACCTCAACCTGTAATCAACCTGTACCATGAACAAGTGCATCAACCATGCACGAACCTGTGCCATAAACAAGTGCATCAACCATGCACCAACCTGTACCAAACAATCTATAATCAACCTGTACCATAAACAAGTGAAAACAACCATGTACCAAGTATGTACCAATCATGTGTCAACTACTCATCAATATGTACCAAGATCATCAACTATACACCTCATGTATGTGCCAACTCATCGATTGCTTGTCTGAACCATGTACCTAACTTGTACCTCAACCAAAATCCCTCGTCAATTTCATCATCAAAATATGATTTATAACTCTGTAATAGACCTGGTGTATATGATCACATAACTACAAACCCTTTTTAACTTTAAACAACAAGAGACTAGCATTTACATCAAACTTTTCCTTAGTCTCACATGACTAGTTTTGGATTAGTCAACAACCCTAACTTGAAATAATCATAACTTTCTACATGTAATGAATAAAGATCTGAAACTGACACATAATGTTATTCAGTATTTTTAATGCAATTCCTCCAACTGTCACTACTTGGAACCTCTCAGAAAATTAGTTATAGCAAAAATGGCATATCTTGCTGAATTATGGCTTATTCTAGAGAGTGACCTTGTAGAGCGTACCCCGCACTGAATATTTATTGAATCGATCCGAAACTATTACAAAGAATACTACAGATTGTACTCTAACCAACACATTTTTTCTTACTGAATTTGGATCTATTATGAATAAGTTATGAGGATTTTACCCAGAACACCTGTTTTTTACTAGTTTCGGGACTAGCCACAAACCCTATTTTCCATGGAGTGTAACTCCAAAAATACAGTGAAACACAAGGTAAATTTTTTACCATAGATACTTGGATATGTTTTCTCAATGGAATATAAATTTCACAGTCTGAATCTTCCTAAAAAACAAATATTGTGAAAATGGTGATATGACCTATAAATAACATACCTCAGAAAGCATCATCAAAAGAATTTAGCCTTCCTTGAATTCTGGTCTTCTTTTCTTCACCTTCCCTCAGAAATTTGGCTTAGATATCATTTGGTTACCTCAAACACCTATAGTTATTCAATATTCTCAAGTGTGTATAAAATGAGAGAGCCTTGCCTCTTATTTATACTCTCCAAGTAGCTTCCTTAAAAACATATTTTAGGTCACTTTGCCTACTTTCCTTATTTTAGGGTTAACCCACTTCTAATTTCTCCATTAAATTTATTATTTAAATAATTTATTTTGTATGCACTTTGAATTATAGTACACTCATCAATTCACTTTATTATTTACCTTAAAAAATCTCTTAAACCACTTTGATTACTTTGACCTTTTGGGGCTTCTAGATGACATAAGAGGGTCCTCCAACTTCATATGTCTGTAACTCTCAAACCATGAGGAGTTATGGAACGTTCCACATACCATCAGAAATGGAATGACATGTACCATCCATATAGAATAGTATTGCCTACAAATATATAAAAAATAATACCATTATCCATCAAACAAATTTGGGTCCATTACCCAAACCTGGGTTCTCCAACTTCTCATGGCCATAACTCTCTAACCGTGAGGAGTTATGTGACATTTCACATACCATCGGAAATGGCATGACAAGAAATATCTATCTAGGATAGTTTCAATAACAAATTCACTGAACTTCATCTCATTATTCCACAAATAAGCATGGGTTCTCTAACCATACTTCTAGGATAACTCAATCCACAAAGCGCCTTCCCGTGAGGAATTTCACCATAAGGGGACCACTTTCGAGTTCATACATTTCTAATTATTATCAACCATGACAAGACAATAACGAGTCTTATTTACATCAAACAATCTTGGGTCCATTACCCAACCTTTTTGCTACAGGGATTTCTTCAAGGGTTGACATCAATGACAACCAACCTTAATCAACAATTGACTATCATCAATTCATGTCATTTGTCCTTTAAATTTATTCCACCATGCTTAGACTTATATGAAATGAATTGTGAACACATTTTTAACAATTAAATATATGATATTCAAAGCTTTACAATGAAGTTTGAACAATTAAATATATTGAACATTATAACATACATCTAGATGCAATGCACTTTGAACAATTAAATATATTGAACACTATAACTTACATATAGACGCAAGTTCACCTATTATTTCATTATTACAATTTCCATATCTATGCAAAGTTCAATTACGCTTTCATTTACTTGAGTAACATTAATTAGTTTTCTATTCACTTGAATAACATTTATAATAAAAATTTATTTTATAAATAATTGAAGTAAAAATATTAACTTATTTTTAAACTATTTAATTGTGATATTTATTTTAAATTTATCTTATCACGAAACTTCTATACATATTATTCCTTATTCCATGCAATATGATTTACTACAGGACGTTGACTGCTACCAATTCATGTCCTTTGTGATTTAAATTTATTTCACCCATTCTTCTCATCTGCGTTTTAAATTTATCTTATCAGGAAACTTCTATACATAATGATATTCCTTATTCCATGCAATATGATTTACTACAATACGTTTTAGCCTCTTACATAGTGTTATTTCCTTTATTTAATAGTTCTCTAGTGTTTCTCAAATATGAAACAATTCATACTAAACACTATATATTTTTATAGCTATGTGTTCCTGCTACATTTCAGTTATCAATTTGTTAACTTTTGTATGATCCTTTTTTTTAGCAAACGATTCGTTTATGTGATGCAATTTTTATTTTACGCATTCTCATTCATTTATGTTATGCAATTTTTATTTTATGCATCCTCATATATGTAGGAGGACCATATTTGCACGGGTATTTGTTCAGAAATAACATACATCTGATTTCAAGAGCATAGGGTTAAATATAATCTGCTTTATTTTGCATATTGTTGGGATTTATGATAAATAATTATAGGGGAAGTAAGTAACTTACCTTAGCTGTATCTATTTTCTAGGATTTCGGCTTCTTTGATTTCCAACTTGATGCTCCATATTTCCAAGATTTCCAATGCTCCATCAACATTATAAGCTCAGTGATCAACATTATAAGCCAATGCTCCATCAACATTATAAGCTCGGTGATCAAAATTATAAGCTAGGTGATACTGTGTTATAAGCTCTGGTGATACAAGCACAATAGCAACAACATAAGCCTGGTGATACAAGCACATTGGCAGTGGAGGAAATGGAGAAATGCAGTAGAATACAACAATACCAACAACAACTTCTTGTGATATAAGCATAGTGGCATAAACCCGGTGCTAAATCACAATGGTAGTGGAGGAAATGGAGAAAGGCAGTAGAATTCTCTACCAAAACAAACAAGCAACAATACCAACAACAACTTCATCCAGGTGATGTATTGTATACAAACACAGTGGTGGTGGAGAAAGGCACTAGACTATTGTCGAAACTCACTGCATAAGAGATCCTCCATTCATATCCTCTTTAAATCCGGTTAGAACTTATTTAAAGAGGTCAAAAATATAATGAATGAATTTTTGGATGGAGATTCAATAAAGTTATGTAACATTAGAAAATTAAAGTTAAATCTTGAAGTAAATTTTTGGATGGAGATTCAATAAAGTTATGTAACATTGGAAAAGTAAAGTTAAAGCTTGAAGTTAAGTTTTGGATGGAGATTCAATAAAGTTATGTAACATTCGAAAAGTTAAAGCTTGAAGTTAAGTTTTGGATGGAGATTCAATAAAGTTATGTAACATTCAAAAAGTTAAAGCTTGAAGTTAAGTTTTGGATGGAGATTCAATACATTTATGTAACATTCAAAAATTAAAATTAAATTTAAAGCTTGAAGTCATGTAACATTCTAGAAAATGCATCATAGATTCATATATTCAATAAAGTTAAAGCCAATCTTATCTATAAAACTCTACAATAAGACATGCATTTTGTTATCCAATAGTGATTCGATAAAATTAATTTAAATATTATAAAAAAAACCATTTATTTTATCCTATGTGTAAGTTTGGAAAGTATGAAAGTATTTGCAAGTCAAATACATACTAATTGAGGGTCAACTTCGTATCGAATGCTAGAGTCCCTCATTTCCTTCAGCGGGGACTAATAAGAAACAAATAATAACTAAAGGAAAGTGTAAATAACCCATTGTTAATCATAAAAGGTTTATGTAGAGTTATTATTCCCATCTCCCGCTATGGCAGTGCTAAGGGTAACATGCTTCTAGGAATGAGAAGGACACTCAGTCGGAACGAACTGGTTACACTCAACAAGACTTTAGCTCACAAAAATTATTTAAGAGGCATGCTATAGAACACTAAAATCTAATTAGAACAGTATTCATATCAATGTAAATCAATTTCAAGCGATGTCAATAAATGGACATGCATCACTAAGGCATTTAGATGATTAGGTTTGAGATCTAAATATTCACTATAGGTTTGAGATCTAAATATTCACTATAGTTATTTGACAAGTAAAAGGTGTAATTCCCAAGGTGGATTCGTTGATGTGTTGTGGAAATAAGGAATACGACACTTCCGCCTATGGTCCCTCTTTAAGAAACAAGGAAGCATTGATCAGTTCTGATAGCACACGGTATTACATGCCTTCCATGGATTTGGAAGATATATATAAAATAAGGTAAGTCCAATAATTTCTTGATCAATACCTTTCCATCTACAACCACTTCGATGAAGGAGAGTTTATTTAAAATTTGGAAATCAGAACGTGAATAGGGTAAATGCTTAACCTTCCTAAGATAAACATAGGTTCAAAAGTCAAAATTCAAAAAATATTTTTACTCATCCATTTATTTTGAATTTAAGATACTGTTAACACTTCCAATGCAGAAAAAAACCAATGAGGAAAATGGAATGTTTCTAGCTCACATGACTGAGTGTAAACAAGTAATTGGGTTCTGATAATTCGATGCAATTTCTATAAAAAAATGAGACTTTTGTCTATGGTATTCAGTTCATCAAATAAAAAAGCAATTGACAACTTTTTAAAATCAACCATTCCGCTTTGAATATTCATTTCATAATAACTTATATCCTGAATATTTTTAAAAATTTCTACTCCTTAAGAGGAACTTCAATCATATAGTAAGTCAAAACATAATAACATATCAATACAAGGAATATGCAGGCTCCATTATTAAAAACAAAAATTCATAATACCAATTCCTAAACAACAGGTTTACACAATGAAAGCTAATCACAAACTCCATCCATTTAGGAAATTAATCCAACAATGCTACATACAAAAATTTAATTCATCGCATATATCAATAAGAGTTGTATACATAAATAAATCAAACAACTACGTACAATTCGAAAATTTCTTTCATACCTTGAATACAAGGAAAAATTTTAGATTACAATAACTATTTGAATTTAAATATTGTATCACGTATATAGATGAAATTTTGATGATGATCGAAAAGTGAATTTGGCACGAACCCCTTGTCAATATAAATTTGTAATTCATTATTTATCCTCTTCTTCTTTCCAACCAAAACCTCACTGGTACCTCCCAACCAATGTTAGGGGTACTCTTCTTCCCCCTTATCCCCCCAAGCCACAAAGGGGCCACACATAAGAAACCAGAAACAATAGCACCAAAACTTGCCTCTCAAGGAAGATTTTTCACTCCTTTCAAGCTTTGGAACCCAACTCTCACAAGTAAAACTTAGGCAAGAAAATTTTTGATAGCATAATAGTACTAACCCCAATGACACATGTCCTCATGCACAAATAATTAATTTTTAATAATTTAAATAAAGAATTATTCACCCATTACATGTGTCACACTCTCCCCAAGTTGCACATGTAATTATTTAATTAGACAATTTCTCTCACATTCCCCAATGTGTTCCTATTTTTCCTCTTAGATGTCTCTTAGTTCCTGAATCCCTCATTTAAATTGTATCCCCTAACTAGATCTTAGTTTGAGTTGGATTAGGAGTCTTATTTTAGTTAGGATTAGTGGTAGATTGAATCAAGATGTTACTCTGTGTGGACAACCTATTCTCTCATGTTTTATTTTCTTTTTATTATTTTCATGCACAAATGTACATTTACCCAAGTTTATTCATATTTCTTCATTCAATTAAATTTCTAGTCTAATTATTTTATTCTCTTTTTATGGTTTACTTAAACAAAGCTCTTTAGACTTAGACTCTTTGTTATTTTCTTGTTATTTATTGAATAATTGTTTGCATGCTCTTTCTAACAAATTCCAAGTATTTTATTTTTATTTTCTAAGCCTTCTAGATTTTTATTACTCACATTTGATTATGCGACATTCCCTTCAAGATGCACCTCCATGATCCAAGTGTTCCACTCGCCTTTGACTAGTTTAGAAGTTTTTCTGACACTTGGATTCAACACTCCACTTGGTAGCCCTTATGAGAGACTAAGGGCTTCTAAGAAATAAAGATTCCATCTTATTGTGTGCCCCTTAGAATTATTCATGAGAAATTATCTCAGTATGACCTCATGACATTGTGGACCTCTCGAACTAGGTAATAGTTAACCTATAGTTCAAGTCACACCGGGAGTGCTAGTAGTTTGTGACATGGACGTTGCCACACCTCTCCCTCAACTATCTGGTTTCTATTCATGGACCCTTTACTCCTTATGTGAGTCATATTAGAAAGAGCTTTCAAGCCTACATCCATTGACAAGAACATTGTCAATAATCCATATACATAACATCCATACTGAAATCATCATATATACATGTAAATAAATACTCAAAACTCAAACCAAATAAAATTCCACTCCTTGACTTAATCCAGAGTCCAAGGAAATTCATTGATTTCATCAACATCATCAACATGTTATGTATCCTTCACACTTAGGGAAATTCATCAATCATACCTATCAATGCATATATACATTTAGAAATTAACTTATAATCAATGAAATCATAACATAACCCATAAGCAAAGCATAATCATAATGTATCATAATCGGATCACTTGCTCGCAAGTGTCCTAAAAAAATAAGTCAGTATAAACTGTGCTCAGTAGAACTGGATGTTACAACCCCCAGCATATCTAACTCTGCTATTAGAGTTAAATCCACTTGAAAATTCCTTATTATTGACAGGTTGTTCAACATGAATACTACCTTTAGTTTCATGGGTTCCTTGCATTTTTATATCTCCTTTAGGGAGTCTCTCATCCAGAGCCTAAAAGATCATGGAAGACATGGAATTTTCCAATTCTTTCATGGACTTTTGTATTTCTTCTTTCTTTTCATCCATCTTCTTTTTCATGTCAATATTATTTTATTCCATATTATTTTCCATTTCATCCATCTTTTTATCCATCTTATTTTCCATGTGTGCACTATTTTCATTCATTTTCTTATCCATATTATTTTCCATTTTGTCCATATTTTTTTTCATAGTTTCATCCATGTTCTGTTCCATTTGTTCCCTATTTTCAATTATCCTCTTTTTCCACCTGGTATTAAACCTATTTGATTTCATCTTGATTCATGGTTTATCTCTCTGGAGGTTTAGCTAGTGAAGTAAATTTTGGAGGAGCCATGTGAGAAAATAATAATTCTCCTCTTTTTCCTCTTTATTACATCACCAAAAACATATATTCCAATAAACAACTATGCCAATTGTAAGTTACATACATTTCAAGCCCTTAATTTGGAGTCTATCATCCTGGTCGACATTCCTTCTGATGTATTTATGCAATTTCGACGCTTTTGAGTCTAAAATTTAGGTTTGCAGTACTTAAATGTGTTTTTTGTAATTCCATAGGTCTAACCAAAATTGGATGTGCCAAGTGAAAGTTAGGGTAACTTTCACCTTGCTGATTTTTGGCCTTTCTAGAAGAGTGAACTTGTACAAAATGCCATATCTCCAATATTTGATACCTAATTCTGAAATTTGTACCATAAATACTATGGATTGTCCTCTTTCAAAAGAAACTAGTATCGCATAATTTGGATCCTCAATGAAAAATACATGACTATTTTCCCCATAACACGTATTTGAGACTAGTTATAGGACTAGTCAACAAACCCTATCTTCCACGGGGTATCTCTCTGAAATTATAACGACCCAACAACTGAAATTTTAAACACAAGTACCTTGATATTTCTTCTAAATAAGCTCCAAGTTTCTCTATATGAAGCATCCTAGAAATCATTTATATAAAAAATGCTAAGATGAATCTCTTGAAGAAGAAAAACCCTGAGATCGATGCTCTGATACTAAATGTTAGGATCCAACACCCTAAAAATGATAAAACAACAATGAATATAGTCCACTTTGAGGGTGAAACCTCCCTTTGCAATATATCCAATTCAGAATACAATATGAGATGTGATAAGATGATCCTAAGACTAGGTCTCCTTAGTATATATATAGGAGACAAAGGGTACAATTATAATGAAAGGGTAGCATGAAGGGTTCTAGCCAACATACAATTATAATACTATAAATGTAATAATTCAATATATGGGGCTTAATAAGGAGTTTTACACGAAAAAAATTGTCTAGGTATTAACAAGGTGTTAGCTCTACTTTTGTAGAAACCTTCACATAGGATGCCTTGAGAAATCCTCCTCAAAGGTTTCAACCAAAAGAAATAATATCAAGAGCTTGGTGTAATATCTTTGAAGAAAATCATGATGAGTACACTTGTGAGATTAGAAAGAATGTAAGAGAACACATCTTTGGAAAAATATATGATACCATGATTGTACCCTTATATTGGGTCCTTGAAGAGGATGTAATGATGGTCGATACTCTAAATAAATATTATTGTAACAAAAACAAAGGTGGTCCTCCTAATTTTTTTTTTTCTCCAAGTACATCCTCTCATCAAATTGATCCTCAAATCACAAGGGGTAATCAGATTCCTAAGGTGATTCTAACCTCATCTTCTTCATCAAAACATAATATTTTGAAACAATTGGCTAACATTAAAGTATATGCCTCTTGATTAGATATGGTAATTGTTCTTGAACAACAAAATCATCTGAAAGATTTTATGGAAGGTAAAACTTCTATTGTTTCTAGTTTTCCTGAGGAAAAACATGAATAAGAATTTTATATAGTTAAGTTAGATTCATATAATCCTAGGAATTATGTAAAAAAAATTACTCCTTTTTATGTCTTAGTGAAGATTGTGGATAAGATTGCACATTATTGTTTGATTGATGGGGGATCTAGTCCCAATGTTATTTATAAAATCATTATGGAATAATTAGGTATTTGATGCACCAATGAAAATTTTAAAAATATGTTATTAGATAATAGTCAGAAACATGCTACCATTGGTAAGATCAAAGATGTAACTTTGCTATCCTATGTATATCTTTAAATTAAGACCACCTATAATATTCAAGTCATTGATATACCAGTAAGAAACTACTATGTTATTTTAGGAAGAGACTGGAAATATTTAACCAGTAAATGTTAGAAAAACAGGATCGCAAAACAATAAAATAAATCAAATGCGGAAGTAAAACATAGAAGATACATAATACAATAGAGACACAGATATACGTGGTTCACCCAGTGTGGGCTACGTCCACTAGATAAATTTCCAGGTCCTTCCTTTTTATTATCCATCAAAATGAAGGGATACAACCTACAACACACCTAATGTAACTTCCTCTTATTTCTCTCATAGTCTCCTCTCTCATAATACAATATTTTCAATGATACACAGTCGTAATACATTTCTCTCATAAAAGAGGTTTTCCTTCTAGGGAAAAAAAACCCTAACATAACTTCTACCGTCAGATATAAGACCTTATAATGAATGGTCCAGATTTACTATGAAA
>JZKD02S0798809.1:929179-939581 GCA_000966675.3 Picea glauca
TTTATAAAAGACTAGCCTTGCTAACTGGATTGAATGCATACGTAAATTATTAAAGAATGACAGTTTGATTATTAGTACATGCACGAGGTTTGCATGTACTAGCTACACATGCATTACTTGTACATATACATTAGTATGTATGGACTTCTTGATTTACTTACTGATATTGTCAGTTACTTGCTATGAATGTATGAACCATGCCCTTTTTCCTTTGTATCATCAGATACCTTAACTTTAGGATAAAGTTTCTTGAAGGGTGGGTGTATGTAACGACCCTAATTGAATAAATGATTAAAGATTATTAAATCAGATTTAATTAAAGAAATAATTGAGGATTAACTAAGTAATAATAATCTAATTGAAGATCACATTTAATGACCTGTGACATAAATTTAAGAGATCAAAAAAAAAGAAATGATATAACAGGAATTGCGTATGTAGTAGAGGGTGGCGTATGCAGGGCGAGGAGCCCAGAAATCCGGAGATGATAAAATATTAATGAAGGAACGAAGGACGGAGGACGGAGGTGGTTTTGAAGTAAATGCGTGAGTTGGCAGGGAGGAATAAGGGCCGAGAAGAGGGGGATGTGCGCACCATTCGACGGTAGGGGGAATGGATGTTGCAGACTATAATTGTTGAGCCGGTTGTATTGGCAAGAGCTATTTTATTTTTCCGTGAGCAGAGAGCCTCTGGACGGTGGTGTTTTGTCGTGAGCATAGAGCCTCTAGACGGTTGTGTTTTGCTGTGAGCAGCGATTTTCTGTGTAATGTTGTATTTTGTGGACTGTTGGCTTGATGTGAGCAAGGAGTAGAGTTCCTGGTTGAGATTTTATCCGGGGAGGCACCGGGTTGCTGGAGGTTTTGGGCACGGGGACCAGGATATCCGTAGATATCCTAGAGCTAGGTAGTTTTCCTAGTTGGCAGGGTGGATAGTAGTTTTGGGCAGTTATTTTCTTGTTTGTGGCAGGGTTGATCTAGTAGTAGGAAGCAGGAAGGCAACAGCGAGGCACAGAGGAAACAAAAATTAGCATCAGAACCAGGTACTTTGTTAAGTTATGAGTTTATTTCTTTCTGCCATGAAATCAATATTTATTGATAAATCTGAGTTACTAAATTTGTTGTCATGAAAGTCAATATTATGCTAGGAAGTTGTTATTTCAGTTTACTCAATAAAATGTTTATGAAACTTAATGATGTTTAGAAGTATATGGGCATTACACTAATCGTTAGGTAACATCTATGTTAATTGCCTTGTTATATTGCTACAACGATGTTAGTAGTTAGCAATTTCCTTCTCAATGATAATAGACAGCTAGTAATGTTAGTTCGATCATCATATCTTGACTACATGTTGAGATTAAATTGTTCCTAAGTGTTATAATGGTAGCATCCTACATTAACATTGTTAATATTGTTATTCAAGTTAATGGATAGTTGGATGGATATTTTGGATTAATATAGAATTGTCCATTAAGGTTGTAATAATGATTAAAATTAGGTTGGTGAGTAAAGACTAGATTGTCAATTTTAGACTTGCTAAATTGATTATAATAGAGGTTGGATCGTATTTATAATTATAGTTTTAGTATTGATTACTTAGAATTGCAAGATTGATTGTATTAATGTTAAATTGTTGGGTGCATTATTGACTAATTGTAACTATGACATGCCACGTTTAGAATGGAACCCATGTTAAAATAGATTGTAATCATTGACTAGTTTAGATTGGGTAATTGGTTGGGTCAGAGAAGATGGCATGTATTGGCTTGTGTCATCCATTGTATTCATCCTTTGGGTTTTTGTCGACCTGTTGTTGGGGTATGGGTGTGGTTTCCGTTTCATTATTTGGTTTCCAGCGCGTCAGATTTATCTAGAGTCCTCGGTCCTAATAGGAGGAGTGGTACCAAGGTTGTCGACACATCTATCACCTAGGGATGACATGATTCCTGATGAGGGGATCATGGGACGCCCAATAGGATAGAGACGAATGAAAACTTGACCAGAGTCGGTGCATGTTGGGGAGTGTTGTCAAGTGTGGTAAGTTGCTTGGGCGCATGGGTGGAACACCTCCGTGCATTTTGTTCACACACCTTGAGGTTCTAGTATTGTTCGTCAACCTCATTGTGTTAGGAAGGGGAAGTTGTCCCTTAGTGTGTAGGAGTGTCTTGTTGTGTCGGGCGGGTAGTTGTTCCTCCTTGTTATTCTATGCATGTTTGTCGAGTTTCCCTTGTGCCAGTGAATGGAGTCGTAGTTTCTTGTTTCCTGGGTTGTGTGCTTATGTTCTTCATCTGTGGTGTGGTTAAACCATTGTCGTCGTTGTCTTCTTGCCTCTTAATTCTTAAAAAACAAAAAAAAAAAATTGCTTCGCCCATGGCCATAACGAAGGTGTCGTTACAGAAAACAAACCCAGCCTTGCATGGATTTGAAAGATATATAAGAGGCACACTATAGAACATTAAGATATAATTAGAACAATATTCATATTAATGTAAATCAATTTCAAGAAATGTCAATAAATGGTTATGCATAACTAAGGCATTCAGATGATTAGGTTTGAGATCTAAGGATTCACTATAGTTAAGAATGAGTGCAAGATTTGACAAGTAAAAGGTGTAATTCCCAAGATGGATTCATTGATGCATTGTGGAAATAAGGAATACGACACTTACGTCCATGGTCCCTCTTTAAGAAACAATGAAGATTCGATCAGTTTTGATAGCATATGGTATTACATGCCTTGCATGTCTTTGGAAGATATATATAAAAGAAGGCAAGTCCAGTAATTTCTTGATCAATACCTTTCCATCTACATCCACTTCGACGAAGGAGAGTTTATATAAAATTTGGAAATCGGAATGTGAATAGGGTAAATGTTTACCCTTCCTAAGATGAACATAGGTTCAAAAGTCAAAATTCGAAAAATATTTTTAATCATCCATTTCTTTTGAATTTAAGAGACCGTTAACACTTCCAATGTAGAAAAAAACCAGTGAGGAAAATGGAATGTTACTAGCTCATAGGACTGAGTGTAAACAAGTAATTGGGTTATGATAATTCGATGAAATTTCTATAAAAAAGGAGACTTTTTTCTATGGTATTCAGTTCATGAAATAAAAATGCAATTAAAAACTATTTAAAATCAACCATTCTGCTCTGAAATATTCATTTCATAATAACTTCTATTCTGAATATTTTTTAAAATTTCTACTCCTTAAGAGGAACTTCAATCCTATAGTAATTTGAAACATAATAACATGTCAATACAAGGAATCTGCAGGCTCCATTATTAAAAGAAAACTCTTCATAATACCAATTCCTAAACAATAGGTTTACACAATGAAAGCTAATCACAAACTACATCTGTTTAGGAAATTAATCCAACAATGCTACATACAGAAATGTAATTCATCACATATATCGATAAGAGTTGTATACATAAATAGATCAAACAACTACGTACAATTCAAAAATTTATTTCATACATTGAATACAAAGAAAATTTTTAGATTGCAATAACTATTTGAATTTAAATACCATATCGCATATATAGATGAAATTTTGATGACGATCCAAACTTGAATTTGGTGCGGAGCCCTTGTCAATCTAAATTTGTAATTCGTTATTTATTCTCTTCTTCTTGCCAACCACAACCTTGTAACATCCTGCTCTTACGCACAGAGTGAACTTATTCTTTGAGGACACTTTCTCGCAAGTGATCCAGATTATTATGCTATTAACATATTGATTTTGATTATGCGGTGTTATGGGTTGATGTCATGTTGTTTTTATTCATTGACATAGACAGCTGCTATCGACTTGGTCTTACTGAGTGTGTAGGATTTTGGACCTTGAGGATGTAGAGGCATCGATGGAACACCTTGGATTCTGGATCGAGTCAGAGAGTGAAATATTAGGGTTTTATTGTTTTATATGTGATATTAGTTCATCTGATTAGAGGATATGATTATGGATATATTTATTACGTGATTCGTTGATGATGCAGGCTAATGATAGCTTGTCGACCAGACTCATATGTGGAGAAGAGGGGTCACGTAGGACTACCAGAGATGTTGAGGGAGAGGTGTGGGCAACTGTCCTGCCACAACCTACTATCACTCCCATCGTGGCATGAACTATAGGTTAATGATTACCTAGCTCGAGAGGACCACAATGTCGTGAGGGCAGACTATGATAGTCGCTCATGATGATTCTAAGGGGGGCGCAATAAGGCAGGGGCCTTATTCCTTAGAGGCCCTTAGTCTCCCACAAGATCACCTGGTGGAGTGTTGATTCTAGGGGTTATTCATGTTTACCAAATAATTCAAGAGGTGAGTGGCACCCCTAGAGCACATGGTACATCTTGAAGGGCACGTCGCGCAAGAGAAACCGAAAGAAGCGAGTGGCACCCTTGGAGAACCTAGTGCATCCTGAAGGGCACGTCACGTGGTTATTTAATAAATGAATAAACCTAGATGGCTTTAGGACAATAAAGTGTCAAGTAAGATTTGAAACCTTTCCCTAAAAAAATGTGTCGCCCCGCCTAGGAAATTAAGGTCTAGGTCTAATCTTTGCTGGTGGTAAAATTTTACCTTTTATATAAAAAATAAAAAATAAAAATAAACATATATAAAAAAAATAATAATAAATAAATAAAAATAATAATAAAGATAATCTTCAATAACCTTGTGACAAGAAGGGTGTAAGCAATTAAAGTGTTTTATAAAAACAAATTGGGATAAAAACTTAAAAAGGGGAATGATTTTTTACTTTTTATGCTAATTAAAAATTTAATTCACTAAAAAAGGGAAAAGGGGGAAATCTAAAATAATTAGGAAACTAGGAAAAAGAAGAAACCTTAAAAGAAAGGGGAAACACTAGGAAAAAGCAGTTATTCCAACTTAGTAAGGTATCTACCATTTAAGAACTTTCTAATTTAAACTGAACTAGCAAATTAATAATGGGGAAACTCATTAAAACCTGTAAGAGAATTTGGGGACACCTAGGAGTGATTCTAAGAGTGACTCTAGGTGGGTGAGGGAAATAAGGGTAATTAATTAATTAAAGAAATTAGTTTTTGGAGGAGTGAAGGGGATGGGTGACACATGTATGGGGAGGATTTTTCTAAATTAATTTATTAAACTTTAAATAAAATGGGATTTTGGGAAAGTAAGGGACTTAGAAACTCTATATAATGTAGAGAGGAGAAGGATGATGGATCCCTTCTATTTCACGTAACATTACGCAATAGAAATATATACTTGACTGACTTAGCTTGTGGATGTTGGGATACCCAGCTCGGTGAGGAGTGGTAGCTTGGCCTTATCAGGCGAGTTGGGAGCTAGTTGATTCTATGTTTATTGTGTGTGGCCTCTTTGCAGCTCGGGGGGCTAAGGGGGAAGAAGAGTACCCCTAGCATTGGTTGGGAGGGACCGATGAAGTCTCGTCGATCGACAAGAGAGAGTTTCACGGAGCGTGCGAGACATCAACTCAGAGTGGGCGATCAGGCAACAGTATGCCTTCTTTATTTTTTCATGGTAGATTGTAGTATGATTTATGCTTTCGATATGCATGTTTAATTGCGTAAGGAATTTTATTGTATTAGCGTTCTAGTTGATCACTGAATTTTTCCTTAGCCTATAGCTCAATGATTGATTGAATCCCATGGCCTTCGATTCTCGACATGTATTGACCACCCTTTGGTGTATTGATTTCTGAAGATTGTGGTTCTTTTTTCCTTTCGTCCCTAGCTCATCATTCATTACCTGAGCAGTTGGCCAGGAGCCTGATCTACGGTCGTTGCTTCGTCGTTAATAGACATATGGATCTCAACACACTATTTTTCTATGCGTGGATGATGAGAGAAGGATGTTCCTATCAGTCGTCTACCTCCGTTGTTGTCCTTGTCTGATTATTTTGACTTGCGCCATCCATCAAATACCTTTGCGTATGGATTATCTTGCATGTTTATTGGTTTTTCTCTGCGCCTTGACTGATAGAATCCATGCAATTATTTCAATGACTTTTCCCAATGGATCCTTGTGGTTCTCTTACTATTTTCTGTGTTGTATTGGTATCCTGGCAATGGAAAAATGATTTAATTTCCTATCTGCGTCTTTATATTAGGTATCCTGGCAATGGAAAAGCAATTTAATTTCCCTATCTGCATTTTTTTATTTGGTATCCTGGCAATGGAAAAATGATTTAATTTCATTGTCTGCGTTTTTATATTTGGTATCCTATAAGTGGAAAAACGATTTAATTTCTTGTCTGTTTTTTTATATTGGGTATCCTGGAAATGGAAAAATGATTTCATTTCCCTATCTGTGTTTTTATATTTGGTATCTTGGCAATGGAAAAACGATTTAATTTCCCTGTCTGTGTTTTTATATTTAGTATCCTGGCAATGGAAAAACGATTTAATTTCCTATATGTGTTTTATATAGGTTATCCTGGAAATGGAATAATGTTTTTTTTTTGTTATTCATGTCTGCGTTGTATTTGTATCCTGGCAATGGAAAAAAAATGAATTCATTTCCCTATTAGCATTTTTATAATTGGTACCCTGGTAAGGGAAAGTGTTTTGGTTATTCCTGTATGTGGTTGCATTTGGCATCTGGGCAATGAAAAAGGGAAACCATGATTTTTCCATTTAAAATGTGACTGAGATTGCTGCTAAAATGCCCACGTTTTTTCCTTTTAAAGGTTGACTGAGTTGTTGTTGAAATTCCCACGATTTTTCCATTTAAAACGTGACTGAGATTGTTGTTGAAAAGCCCACGTTTTTTCTTTTAAAAGTTGACTGAGTTTATCTTGAAATTCCCACGATTTTTCCATTTAAAACATGACTGAGATTGTTGTTGAAATGACCACGAATTTTCCATTAAATTGATTGACTGAGTTCAATGTTGAAGGGACACAAATTGCTACTTAGAACGATGACTGTGTTTGCTGGAATGGACACAAAATTGCCTTAAATCTTGAATGAGTTGTTGTTGAATGACCACAAGTTGATCCTTATGCAGTTTTGTATTGTCCTTTTATTCTCCTTCACTTAGAGTGTATACCCAACGTTCTCACTACCAAACTTTAATTACCACAAAGATGTTACTGGCCATATTAATTACCATGTTAATTGCAATGATAAATGCTATATTAATTTCCATATTAATTGCCAGAACAATTGCTACAACAATATTAATGGTTAATAGTTTCCTTCTTACTGTTAATTGCCATGTTAAATTGCAATGTTAAATGCTATATTATTTGCCATATTAATTTCCATGTTATTTGCTACAATGAGTTAATGATCAACATATTCCTTCTTATTGATTAATTGTCATAGCGAGTTAAATGGTTAACAGTATGTAATCGCCTTGTTATTGAGCTATTAATTGTTATGTAACAGTCATACAAATTGCCTTGTTACCATTGTATTAATTGTTATGTTAAACAACATTTTAATTGCCTTGTTATTGCTATATAACTTGTTATGATAACAGTTATGTAAATTGCCTTCCTATAGAGGTATTAATTGTTATGTTAACAGTCATGTAATTGCCTTGTTACTGTTATATTAATTGTTATGTTAATCAACATGTTAATCACCTTGTTATTGCTATATTACTTGTTATGATAACAATCATGTAAATTGCCTTGTTATTGCTAATTTAATCGTTAGGTAACTGCTATGTTAATTGCCTTGTTATATTGCTACAACGATGTTAGTAGTTACCAGTTTCCTTCTCAATGATAATAGACATCTAGTATTGTTGGTTCGGTCAATATATCTAGACTACATGTTGAGATTAAATTGTGCATAAGTGTTATAATGGTAGCATCCTACATTAAGATTGTTAATATTGTTATTCAAGTTAATGGCTAGTTGGATGGAGATTTTGGATTAATATAGAATTGTCCATTTAGGTTGTAATAATGATTAAAATTAGGTTGGTGAGTAAAGACTAGATTGCCAATTTTAGACATGCTAAATTGATTATAATGGAGGTTAGATGGTATTTATAATTATAGTTTTAGTATTGATTACTTAGACTTGCAAGATTGATTGTATTAACGTGAAATTAGAGGGTGCATTATTGACTAATTGTAACTATGACGTGCCCCATTTAGAATGGAACCCATGTTAAAATAGATTGTAATCATTTACTGGTTTAGACTGGGTGATTGGTTGGGTTGGGGATGATGTCATGTATTGTCTTGTGTCATCCCTTGTCTTCATCCTCTGGCATTTCTCCAACCTGTTGTTGGGGTATGGGTGTGGTTTTCCTTTCGATATTCGGTTTCCAGGGCGTCATATTTATCTAGAGTCCTTGGTCCTGATAGGAGGAGTGGTGCCAAGGTTGTTGACACATCTATTACCTGTGGATGGCATGATTCCTGATGAGGGGATCATGGCATGCCCAATGGGATAGCGACGAACGAAAACCTAACCAAAGTCAGTGCGTGTTGGGGATTGTTGTCGAGCATGGTAAGTTTCTTGGGCGCATGGGTGGAATGACTTCGCTCGTTTGGTTCGTGCGCCTTGAGGTTCTAGTCTTTTTTGTCAACATCATTGTGTCAAGAAGGGGAATTTGTCCCTTAGTGTGTAGGAGTGTCTTGTTGCGTCGGGTGGGTATTCATTCCTCCTTATTATTCTGTGCATGTTTTTCAATTTTCCCTTGTGCCAGTGAGTGGAGTCGTAGTTTCCTGTTTCCTGGGTTGTGTGCTTATGTTCTTCATCTGTGGTTTGGTTAAACTATTTTCATCGTTGCCTTCTTGCCTCTTATTTATTAAATTACAACAAACAAAAATTGCTTCACCTGTGGCCGTAACAAAGGCGTCGTTACAGAAACAAAACCTTGCCTTGCATGGGTTTGGAAGATATATAAGAGGCACGCTAGAGAACATTAAGACATAATTAGAACAATATTCATATCAATGTAAATCAATTTCAAGCAATGTCAATAAATGGCTATCCATCACTAAGGCATTCTGATGATTAGATTTGAGATCTAAAGATTCACTATAGTTAAGAATGAGTGGAAGATTTGACAAGTAAAAGGTGTAATTCTCAAGATGGATTCATTGATGCATTGTGGAAATAAGGAATATGACACTTGCGTCTATAGTCCCTCTTTAAGAAACAATGAAGCATTGTTCAATTTTGATAGTGCATGGTATTACATGCCTTGCATATCTTTGGAAGATATATATAAAATAAGGTAAGTCCAGTAATTTCTTGATCAATACCTTTCCATCTACATCCACTTCGACGAAGGAGAGTTTATTTAAAATTTGGAAATCAAAATGTGAATAGGGTAAATGCTTACCCTTCCTAAGATGAACACAGGTTCAAAAGTCAAAATTCGAAAAGTATTTTTAATCGTCCATTTATTTTGAATTTAAGAGACTGTTAACACTTCCAATGCAAAACAAAACCAGTGAGGAAAATGGAATGTTACTACCTCACAGGAATAAGTGTAAAAATGTAATTGGGTTCTGATAATTCGATCTAATTTCTATAAAAAAGGAGACTTTTTTCTATGGTCTTCAGTTCATGAAATAAAAATGCAATTAATAACTATTTAAAATCAACCCTTTTTCTCTGAAATATTCATTTCATAATAACTTATATCCTGAATGTTTTTAAAAATTTCTACTCCTTAAGAGGAATTTCAATCCTATAGTAAGTCGAAACTTAATAACATATCAATACAAGGAATCTGCAGGCTCCTTTATTAAACAAAACTCTTCATAATACCAATTCCTAAACAACAAGTTTACACAATGAAAGCTAACAACAAACTGCGTCCATTTAGAAAATTAGTCCAACAATGCTACATACAAAAATTTAATTCATCACATATATTGATAAGAGTTGTATACATAAATAGATCAAACAACTACGTACAATTCAACAATTTCTTTCATACCTTGAATGCAATGAATTTTTTTATATTACAATAACTATTTGAATGTATATACCGTATCGCATATATAGATGAAATTTTGATGACGATCCAAACTTGAATTTGGCACGAAGCCCTTGTCAATCTAAATTTGTAATTTGTTATTTATCCCCTTCTTCTTGCCAACCACAACCTCACCGTACCTCCCAACCAATGTTGGGGGTACTCTTCTTCCCCCTTAGCCCTCTGAGCCACAAAGGGGACACACACAAGAAACCAGAAACAATAGAACCAAAACTTGCCTCTCAACGAAGATCTTTCACTCCTTTCAAGCTTTGGAACCCAACTCTCACAAGTAAAGCTTAGTCAAGAAAATTTTTGATAGCATAACAGTACTAACCCCAATGACACATGTCCTCATGCACAAATAATTAATTTTTAATAATTTAAATAAAGGATTATTCACCCATTACATGTGCCACACTCTCCCCAAGTTGC
>JZKD02S0798809.1:944599-957346 GCA_000966675.3 Picea glauca
TCTCCGGTAATAACCCGCTAGCCCCATGAAGCTTCTCACCTCATGTGCATTTTTCGGCACTGGCCATTCCAAAATGGCCTTTACCTTCTCTGGGTCCACCGAGATTCCTTCGCCTGAAATGATATGGCCTAAATAGTGGATCTCTTTCTGGAAGAAGGAACACTTCGACATCTTTCCATACAATTTGTTCTTTCTAAGGCAAGATAACACTATTCACAAGTGCTCCTCATGTTCTCTTTCATTCCTGGAGTAGATGAGAATGTCATCCATAAAAACTTGTACAAATCGATCTAAATACTTCCGGAATACGTCGTTCATGAGGCTCATGAACACTGCTGGTGCATTAGTCAATCCGAAAGGTACCACAACAAACTCGTAATGTCCAAATCAATTTCGAAAGGCTGTTTTTGGGATATCACCTTCCTTAATCCTTAACTGATGATACCCAGATCACAAATCGATCTTTGAGAATACCGCTTCTTCTTTCATATGATCGAAGAGGTCATCTATTCATGGAATTGGGTACCTATTCTTCACTGTAGCACGGTTCAAGTCCCTGTAGTCTATACACAGTCGTAAGGATCCATCCTTCTTCTTTACAAAAATTACCGGTGCGCCCCAAGGTGAGACAGTGGGCCTTACTAGCCCTAAGTCTAGTAACTCCTTCAACTGCATTTGCAATTCACAAAGTTTCGGCACTGTCATTCGATACGGAGTCTTGGATATTGGTTCTGCACCAGGTTTTAGCTCAATGGTAAAATCAAGCTCCCTCTCAGGAGGTAATCCTGGTAATTCATCTGGAAAAACATCCTGAAATTCTGGCAATACTGGGTACTGACCCAATGAGGGTCCCTTCCTTTCATTCACTTCTTCCACTACATAAATTCGACGCTCTTGTCTCAAGCATCGCTTGACCTTCATAGTTTATATAAAGCGTAATGACACTTTTCTATGTACACCCTGAATCTCTATCAGTTTTCCTTCATCATTGACACAAAGAACCTTCTTTGCGAAGCAATCTATCAAAGCTCGATGAGCTACTAACCAATCCATTCCAATGACTAAGTCATATGCCCCAAGATCAGTGACGTATACCTTCAACTTGGTATTGCACACTCCTAGGTATACTATACAATTATCGACACTAGGTCCTAAAACTTGTTTCTTCCCTGAAGCCATCTCAACTTGCTTAAATTCATCGTGCTCATAGGCTGCCAGCCCACTCTTTTCTAATGCAGATGGTGAAATGAAACTATCTGTCGCACCAGAATCAAATAAAATCTTAACATTAATATGATTTAGCGTACCTGACGACTCCACCACAGTGGATTGATGTTCGGCCTGGCGGTTATTAACCTCTGCATAAATCTGATGGTTGCTACTTGACCTCCCCATTGGTGCCTTTCCATCTCTATGCACAAACCCAGATTGTAACTCGGGGCAGTCCCGTTCGTAATGGGGTCCTTCGCATCTCCAACAAGAAATACGAGATTGAACCGGTGCACTTTTATGTGACTAATTCCTAAACGATTTCCTTCCCCTGGAACCCCTGCCTCTACTAGTTGTTCCCCAAGATGGTCGTGGACCTATCTGCACCGTTGGCGATGAACGAGATGTTGGACTAGCTTCCATTGAAATATCTGCAGCTACTGTCCTTTGCACGAATCTGTTACCATAAGGTGGTGGTCTTGAGCACCCTCCCCTTGGAAATGTCCTCGAGGTCTTTCCTATGAATCCAGGACGATGTGGAAATGTCGATCTTGTACCCCCTGTTAGATTCATGTGTTCTTCTGCGTAACGTGCATTCTCTACCGCCTCCACTACTGAAGACGGTTTCCACATCTGCACCATAGCTCTTATCTTCGGGTTCAATCCATAAACGAAGCGCTCTGCCTGTCACTGGTCATTGTCCATATACGAAACATACTTGACTAGTTCCATAAACCTGAGCTCATATTCTTCTATAGTCCTATTTCCTTGTACTAAGGCATGAAATGCCCCTACTTGTTGTTCCTCGTAGTATGCTGGTAGATACTTCCTTCGGAACCTCTCCTCGAAAAGTTCCCAAGATACTGTGTCTGGGGTAAGGTGTAGTTGTCTTTCCAAGTTGCTCCACCAATTCAAGGCACTATCTCTTAACTGGAAAATTACGATATTGGCCTTGGAATTGGACGCATAGTCCCTTAAGGAAAAAACACCTTGTCATGCCTTCCAACCATGCCTCCACGCGTTCACTGGCGCGACCTCTGACAAACTTCGAAAGTTTGATCTTCTGCAACCCTCGCGTGATGTCTTCAGGTGGAAATTCTCCCCTTGAGTTCCTTGAAGCTTCTGGATTACCCGTTCCAGATGGTGGGGGTTCCACTTCAGTCCCTGTTGGTTGGTGCCCTTTTAAAGTCTCATTAATGGCTTCCAACGAGCACAGTATGAGGACTAGTTCGGGCGATGGTGGTGGTGGTGCTGGTGGTGTCGGTGGGGTTGATGGTGTTGGTGGTGTTGATGGTGTGGGTGGCATCGGTGGTGCCCATGACGACACTCCCCTGCCTCGACCCCTTTGAGTCCTGAACATATTGTATTACTTAACCTGCATCACCCCAAAGTTATTAGGGTGAGTTCCAAGACATTTCAAATTGGTGCTACTTTAACTTAGAAACAGGGTTAGGCATAAGTTTTCTTTACTTGTCTGTAAACAGACATTACTCCATCAGGGGAATTGGCTAGGTTTGGGTTAGGATGAAGCGTCTAAGCTTGTTTGACATCGAACTTTAAGGTATATTAACCTTACACTTTAATAACATAGTTGAATTATTATTACACTAATTTAACCCAAATTAGCTTTACTTTAATTTAAACTAACTTAACCTTATTTATATGTAAATTATTTATACTAAATATTTAATTTATTTTATATTATTTTTAACAATTTTAAAAATAAAAATAAAACTAAACGAGCGCCCAAGGATTTGGGCACGCATGGGTTCCACGTGCTCGTCACGGCCTCTGCACCTACCGTGACTTATCCCCGACTCTGTATCGGGGTTTCATACTTTTTTCTATCGCGAAATCTTTACCTCTCCAAACCTCGATTCACGATGGGCTCAGTCTCTACAAGCTAGCCCCTTATTGACTATACCTTGGTCCATACGACTGCGCTCACAATCCTGTTACCATAAACCCTCCTATCGAGATTTTGTGCTCAACTTTCCCGATGGGCCCTTTTCTTCGTTAGCCCCTTTTACTACAAGCTTGGTCCATATGACCGCCTCCACGACTGTGGCCTTGTATCACCCTATCGGGATTTTGGCGTTTCGGTGTTCGCGATGTCAATGCAGGTGTGTCCTCAGGATTCCTGATTCTCGATCCACGATGCACGTGTGAGCTCTATCGGGTATCGCGAAATCGTGACTTCTAATGCGACGATTCCTATGTATGCAAAAACCTCGAAATGTCGAATCCCGACTCCTTCAGATCCTCTGACACACGTCCCTCCAATCGAACGACTTCGACCGTGTCGGGAAATCGCCGATCATGATTTTATTGTGCAAGAGTTTCATGAATCTGGAAACTCCGATATGTGAAACCCCGACTCTTCGGGATCCTCCGACACGCGTCCTCAACGTGAATGGATCGGATCTCGTCGGGAAATCGCGGATCGCGATTTCCTGTTTCACAATTTCTTTACCCTTGAAAAATCTGATGCCCCCAAACACCGACTCGTTAGGATCTCACGCCACGCGTCCTCGCTGATGGACGGTTCATAACTCCCGTCGGGATATCGTGAATCGTGACTCCATCATGCGAGTATTCCTTTCCCTTGAAAATCCTGATATCCCGATTCCCCGGTTGGGTGACAACTGGCCTCCACTGTGCCTATGTTCTTCTCCTCTGCTGTGATGACAGCTGGCCCCCACTCATTGGGTTTCGCGGATCGCGAATTCAAAGTGCTTAAACATCATGTCCCCGGGATTCCCGATTTCCCGATGGGCCAAACGTTGATGGTTTTCGATGGTTGCCACCTATCCCACAGATGGACGGTTGTGATTGTGTCAGGATTTTCCCATGGATTTCCCGACTCTTCCGAGATGACGCACACCTATCCTCCATTCTGAATCTAGTGGTCGCACCACGCTTATGTCACTGTCGGGATATCGCCGATCGTGATTCCCAGCGACGCGGTTTCTTTGTCTTCGAAAACCCCGATTTCCCGATCCATGACTCTTCGGGATCTCCTGACACGCATCACGCACAATGGGCGGTCCAGATCCAATCGGGAAATTGCGTATCGCGATTTCAACCTACACAAGTCTCACGTCTCTGGAAACCCCGATTTCATGACTCTCTAGGATCTTCCGACACGCATCACTACTTTTTGGACGGCTCCGATCCTATCGAAAAATCATGAATCACGATTTCATTATGCAACGGTTCTACACTCCTAAAATCTCCGATGGTAAAATCCCAACGCCTCCCAGAACGCTGACACGTGTCCTGCCGAGATCAACGGCTAGGATCTGTTCTCGGGATTTCGAGAACCACAAGGTCTTGGTTCTCAGACTTAACAAAACCCCGATGACTCAGATATCCCGATGGCTCTTCCGGGACTCCTCCTCTGCGCACTAAGACTGAAACCCTGCGCAACTTTTCGAGATCTAATGGCTGACGAGATTTCACCCGAGATCTGACGGCTCAGATCCATTCTCCTGTAGAATAGGCGGCTTCTCTTTTGGGATAATGACTAGTTGCATGAACTCTACACAGTGTAAACATTTATCCCTTTGGCACGGTTAAAATTTATATGGTCCTATTGTTCTTCGAGATTTTTACATTATTTAAAACTTCGTCGAGGCTAATACAGGCAAGTAGTTTTCATACTTCCTGCGCAATACTAGTCTTCATAATTTCCCCTTCTGTCTTTTTTTTATTTTTTTGACTGCACATTGGCAGTTCCTCATTTTAGGTGAATTAGAGATGAAGTAGGCCTTTTCAAGGTCCTGCAAAAGTCCTATTGCATTTTATATAGTGTAACTCGTGCAGTCATTAAATTTTCCAACTTCAAGCCTTCAATAGAAGCTTCCCTTTGAAATTTTCATCGATTTTAGCTGTTTATCTTACTCGAAACTTCATTGACACGTATTGATCAAATATAATTAAGTTATCATCTCTATTTTTGTGCTTAATATCTTTATTCAGGCTGCTTTAAGGGTGGCCATTTTGTGGGAAGTGATCCTTCAACTATCTGGTTTGCTGCCACTTAATTTAAAGGGCGTTCCATTGAATATTTAGACTAAAACTGTAGTAACCATACATAATCCAGTTACAGGATATTGCCTAAAGCAGTTGCTTGTGATACATCTATGAGATCATTTGCTTGGATAATGAAGGGATATTACCTGAGTATATTTTCGGGTATTGTATCAGTCATATTGGGTCAAACTGAACGTGTTTTGTTTATAGTTTAAGCGTGGCTGGAGTTAACACTCGGGTTTTGGCCCGTAGGCCTAGATTTCGAACTAAGACGCTATGATACCATATGTAATGCCCATATACTTCTAAACATCATTAAGTTTCATAAACATTTTATTGAGTAAACTGAAATAACAACTTCCTAGCATAATATTGATTTTCATGACAACAACTTTAGTAACTCAGATTTATCAATAAATACTGATTTCATGGAAGAAAGAAATAAATTCATAACTTAACAAAGTACTTGGTTCTGATGCTAATTTTTGTTGCCTCTGTGCCTCATTGCTGCCCTCCTGCTTCCTGCTACTAGATCAACCCTGCCACAAACAGGAAAAAACTTCCCAAAACTACTGTCCACCCTGCCAACTAGGAAAACTACCTAGCTCCAGGATATCTACAGATATCCTGGCCCCCGTGCCCAAAACCTCCAGCAACCCGGTGCCTCCCAGGATAAAATATCAACCAGGAACTCTACTCCTTGCTCACAACAAGCCAACAGTCCACAAAATACAACAGTACACAGAAAATCGCTGCTCACAGCAAAACACAACCGTCCAGAGGCTCTCTTCTCATGGAAAAACACCACCGTCCAGAGGCTCTCTGCTCATGGAAAAATACAATAGCTCTTGCCAATACAGCCGGCTCAGCAATCACAATCTGCAACATCCATTCCCCCTCCCGTTGAATGGTGTGCACATCCCCCTCTTCCCGTCCCTTATTCCTCACTGCCGACTCACGCATTTACTTCACAACCACCCCCGTCCTCCATCCTTCGTTCCTTCATTAATATTATATCATCTCGGGATTTCTGGGCTCCTCGCCCTGCATATGCCACCCTCTACTGCATACACAATTCCTGTTATATCATTTCTTTTTTTTTGATCTCTTAAATTTATGTCACATGTCATTAAATGTGATCTTCAGTTAGATTATTATTACTTAGTTAATCCTCAATTATTTCTTTAATTAAATCTGATTTAATAATCTTTAATCATTTATTCAATTAGGGTCGTTACAATTAGATTATCAATAACAAGGCAATTAACTTGTTGATTAACATAACAATTAATATAACAATAACAAGGCAATTACATGACTGTTAACGTAACAATTAATACCTCTATAGGAAGGTGATTTACATAATTGTTATCATAACAAGTTATATAGCAATAACAATGTGATTAACATGTTGTTTAACATAACAATTAATACAACGATAACAAGGCAATTTGTATGACTGTTACATAACAATTTATAGCTCAATAACAAGGTGATTACATACTATTATCCATTTAACTTGCTATGACAATTAATCAATAAGAAGGAATCTGTTGATCATTAACTCATTGTAGCAAATAACATGGCAATTAATATGGCAAATAATATAGCATTTAACATTGCAATTTAATATGGAAATTAACAGTAAGAAGGAAACTACTGACCATTAATATTGCTATAGCAATTGTTCTGGCAATTAATATGGAAATTAATATAGCATTTATCATTGCAATTAACATCGTAATTAATATGGCTAGTAACATCGTTGTGGTAATTAAAGTTTGGCAGTGAGAACGCTGGGTATACACTCTAAGTGAAGGAGAATAAAAGGACAATACAAAACTATAGAAGGATCAACTCGTGGTCATTCAACAATAAATCAGTCAACATTTAAGGCAATTTCGTGTCCATTCCAGCAAACACAGTCATCGTTCTAACTATCAATTTGTGTCCCTTCAACAACGAACTTAGTCAATCAATTTAATGGAAAATTCGTGGTCATTTCGACAACAATCTCAGTCATGTTTTAAATGGAAAAATCGTCGGAATTTCAACATCAACTCAGTCAACTTTTAAAAGGAAAAAACGTGGGAATTTCAACAACAATCTCAGTCATGTTTCAAATGGAAAAATCGTGGGCATTTCAACAACAAATCAGTCAACCTTTAAAAGGAAAAAACGTGGGCATTTCAGCAGCAATCTCAATCACGTTTTAAATGGAAAAATCATGGTTTCCCTTTTTCATTGCTCGGATGCCAAATGAAAATGCATACAAGAATAACCAAAATGATTTCCCTTACCAGGGTACCAATTATAGAAACGTAGATAGGGAAATGTATTCATTTTTTTCCATTGCCAGGATACCAATACAACGCAGGCATGAATAACAAAAAAAAACATTGTTCCATTTTCAGGATACACTATATAAAACACAGACGAGAAATTAAATCATTTTTCCATTGCCAGGATACCAAATATAAAAACACAAACAGGGAAATTAAATCGTTTTTCCATTGCCAAGATACCAAATATAAAAACACAGACAGGGAAATTAAATCGTTTTTCCATTTCCAGGATACCCAATATAAAAATGAAGACAGGAAATTAAATCATTTTTCCATTTCTAGGATACCAAATATAAAAATGAAGACAAGGAAATTAAATCATTTTTCCATTTCCAGGATACCAAATATAAAAAAGTAGACAGGGAAATTAAATTGTTTTTCCATTTCCAGGATACCCAATATAAAGATGCAGATAGGAAATTAAATCATTTTTCCATTGCCAGGATACCAACAAAATGCAGACAATAGTAAGAGAATCACAAGGATCCATTGGTAAAAGTCATTGAAATGATCACAAGGATTCTATCAGTCAAGGCACAGAGAAAAACCAACAAGGACGCAAGATAATCCATACGCAGAGGTCTTTGCTAGATGGCACAAGTTAAAACAATCATCCAAGGCCAACAATGGAGGTAGAAGACTGACAGGAACATCCTTCGCTCATTATCCACGCACAAAAAATCAGTGTGTTGAGATCCATATGTCTATTAAAGCTGAAGCGACGACCGTAGATCAGGCTCCTGGTCGACTACTCAAGGGAGGACATATGAGCACGGGACAAAAGGAAAAAACAACCACAATCTTCACAAATCAATACACCAAGGGGTAGTCAAGACATGTTGAGAATCGAAGGCCATGGGAGTCAATCAATCATCGAGCTATAGGCTAAGGAAAAATTATGTCATGAACTAGAACACTAAGACAATCAAATTCCTTACCCAATTAAACATGCATATCCAAAGCCTAAATCATACTACAATCTACCATGAAAAAATAAAGAAAGCATACTATTTCCCGATCGCCCACTCTCAGTTGATGTCTCTCATGCTCCGTGCAACTCTCGCTTGATGACCAACGAGGCTTCATCGATACCTCCCAGCCAATACTAGGGGCAGTCTTCTTCCCCCTTAGCCCCCCGAGCTGCAAAGAGTCCACGTACACTAACCAGAGAATCATCTAGCTCCCAGCTCGCCTCACAAGGTCGAGCTACCACTCCTCACCGAGCTAGGTATCCCAACTCCCACAAGCTAAGTCATTCAACTATATATATTTCTACAGTGTAATGTTAAATAAAATAAAAGAGATCCATCATCCTTCTCCTCCCTCCATTATATAGAGTTTCGAAGTCCCTTACTTTCCAAAAATCCCATTTTATTTAAAGTTTAATAAATTAATTCAAAAAAATACTCCCCGTACATGTGTCACCCATCGCCTTCATTCCTCCAAAAACTAATTTCTTTAATTAATTAATTACCCTTATTTCCCTCACCCACCTAGAGTCACTCCTAGAATCGCTCCTAGGTGTCCCCAAATTCTCTTACAGGTTTTAATGAGTTTCCCCATTATTAATTTGCTAGTTCAGTTTAAATTAGAAAGTTCTTAAATGGTAGATACCTTACTAAGTTGGAATAACTGATGTTTCCTAGTGTTTCCCCTTTCTTTTAAGGTTTCCATTTTTTCCTAGTGTCCTAATTATTTTAGATTTCCCCTTTTTCCCCTTTTTAATGAATTAAATTTTTAATTAGCATAAAAAGTAAAAAATCATTCCCCTTTTTAAGTTTTTATCCCAATTTGTTTTTATAAAACACTTTAATTGCTTACCCCCTTCTTGTCACAAGGTTATTGAAGATTATCTTTATTATTATTTTTGTTTATTTATTATTATTATTTTTTTTATATATGATTATTTTTATTATTTTTATTTTTATATAAAAATGTAAAATTTTACCACCAACAAAGATTAGACCTAGACCTTAATTTCCTAGGCAAGGCGACACATTTTTCTAGGGAAAGGTTTCAAATATTCCTTAACACTTTATTGTCCTAAATCCATCTAGGTTTGTTCATTTATTAAATAACCACATGACGTGCCCTTCGGGACGCACTAGGTGCTCCAAGGGTGCCACCCGCTTCTTTCAGTTTCTCTTGTGTGATGTGCCCTTCAAGACGCACCACGTGCTCCAAGGTTTCCACTCACCTCTTGACTGACTTGGTAAACATGAATAACCCATAGAGTCAACACTCTTCCAGGTGATCTTGTGGGAGACTAAGGGCCTCTAAGGAATCAGGTCCCTACCTTATTGCGTGCCCCTTAGAATCATCGTGAGCGACTATCACAGTCTTCCCTCACAACATCGTGGTCCTCTCGAACTAGGTAATTGTTAAACTACACTTCGTGCCACTGTGAGAGTGCTAGTAGGTTGTGGCAGGGAAACTGTCCACACCTCTCCCTCAACATCTTTGGTAGTCCTGCATGACCCCTCTACTCCACATGTGAGTCTGGTTGGCAAGCTATTGTTAGCCTGCATCATCAACGAATCATGTAAGAAATATATCCATAATCATATCGTCTAATCAGATGCACTAATATCACATATAAAAAAATCAAACCCTAATAGTTGACTCCTCGACTCGATCCAGAGTCCAAGGGGTTCCATCGATGCCTCTGCATCCTCGAGGTCCAAAATCCTGCACACACAGTAAGACTGAGTCAATGTCACCTGTCTATGTCAATGCAACAAAACAACATGACATCAACCCATAACGCCTCATAATCAAAATCAATATGTTAATAGCATAATAATCCGGATCACTTGCGAGAAAGTGTCCTCAAAGAATAAGTTCACTCAGTGTGCAAGAGCGGGATGTTACAAGGTTGTGGTTGGCAAGAAGAAGAGGATAAATAACGAATTACAAATTTAGATTGACAAGGGCTCCATGCCAAATTGAATTTTAGATCATCATCAAAATTTCATCTATATATGCAATACGATATTTAAATTCAAATAGTTATTGTAATCTAAAATTTTTCCTTGTATTCAAGGTATGAAAGAAATTGTTGAATTGTACATAGTTGTTTGATATATTTATGTATACAACTCTTATCGATATATGCGATGAATTAAATTTATGTATGTAGCATTGTTGGATTAATTTCCTAAACAGACGTAGTTTGTGATTAGCTTTCATTGTGTAAACCTATTGTTTAGGAATTGGTATTATGAAGAGTTTTGTTTAATAATGGAGCCTACAGATTCCTTGTATTGATATGTTATTATGTTTCGACTTACTATATGATTGAAGTTCCTCTTAAGGAGTAGAAATTTTTAAAAATATTCAAGACATACCTTATTATGAAATGAATATTTCAGAGCAGAATGGTAGATTTTAAATAGTTGTTAATTGAATTTTTATTTCATGAACTGAAGACCATAGACAAAAGTCTCCTTTTTTATAGAAATTTCATCGAATTATCAGAACCCAATTACTTGTTTACACGCAGTCCTTTGATCTAGTAACATTCCATTTTCCTCACTGGTTTTTTTCTTCATTGGAAGTGTTAACAGTCTCTTAAATTCAAAAGAAATGGACGAGTAAAAATATTTTTGGAATTTTTACTTTTGAACCTGTGTTCATATTAGGAAGGGTAAGCATTTACCCTATTCACATTTTGATTTCAAAATTTTAAATAAACTCTCCTTCGTTGAAGTGGATGTAGATGGAAAGGTATTGATGAAGAAACTACTGGACTTACCTTATTTTATATATATCTTCGAAAGCCATGCAAGGCATGTAATACCACATGCTCTTAGAACTCATCAATGCTTCCTTGTTTCTTAAAGAGGGACCATAGGCGTAAGTGTCGTATTCCTTATTTCCACAATGCGTCAATGAATCCACCTTGGGAATTACACCTTTTACTTGTCAAATTTTGCACTCATTCTTAACTATAGTGAATATTTAGATCTAAAACCTAATCAAACATTGTCTCAAGGTGAGTACATAGAGAAGGTGTTGGAGAGGTTTAGAATTCATAATGCAAAAATATTTAGTACACCTTTGGCCAGCTATTTGAAATTAACCAAATAAATGTGTCCCAAGAGACTGGAGGAGATAGAATATGTGTCCAGGGTCCCTTATTCATCAATAATTGGTAGCTTGATGTATATGGTGGTTTTCACAAGACAAGATATTGCACATGCAGTGGAAGTTGTGAGTAGGTATATGAACAATCCAGGGAAAGAACATTGGGATGTAGTAAATTGGATTCTCATGTATTTGAAAGGTACTGCTACTCATGCATTATGTTTTGGAGGTCCAGACATTGTTCTACAGGTATATGTTGATTTATATATGGAAAGTGATAAAGATAGCAGGAGGATCACCACAGGGTATGTTTTTATTGTAGGTGTAACAACAATAAGTTGGATTTCAAAACTACAAAATATTTTTTCATTTTCAACAATAGAGGAACAGTATGTTACTGCTACAGAGGCTAGTAAGGAGATGATTTGGTTACAGAGTTTTATGGAGGAATTGGGAAAGAAGAAATAGAATAGTAGGTTGTATTGTGACATCGAGAGTGTCATTCATCTTGAAAATAACTCATCCTTCCATTCAAATACTAATCATATACAACTCAGGTACCATTTCATACGATTTGTCTTGGAAGATGGACATTTGAAGTTGGAAAAGATACATATGAGCCATAATCCTACAAACATGTTAAAAAAGGGAGTAACCAGGGATAAATTGATTTCTTTCTTAGTTTTAGTTGGTATTCAATCATGAAGGTAAAGATGAGAAATTTTCCAGGTCCAAGGTGGAGTATAGTCCAGTAGATACAACAACAGTGGAGTTGTTGTGGTCAGTCTCCAAGTGGAAGATTGTTGGTTGTGGAGCCTGATCATCTTCCTGTTTCATAGGTCTTAGTTTTCAACCATGTTTATACCCCATGAAGACTGTACACTCTAGATTAATATTCACCCCTCTACGCGGGGGGTTGTAGGGGGGCTTTCCCCCCTGCGGGGTATGGGGGAAAGCGGGCCCCCGACAGAGGTTTGGGGGTGAAGCCCCTGAAGGAAAATTTTCCTTGTAAATGTATATTGTAATTTCATAGTAAATCTGGACCATTCATTATAAGGTCTTATATCTGACG
>JZKD02S0798810.1:16944-29962 GCA_000966675.3 Picea glauca
TTTTCCTTATAATTTAAAACTAAGTTTCTTTATAGACCTTCAATTCCATATAATATTAAGCATTGGAAAGTGTTTGAAGACAATTTGGATATCATAAGATTTTTAGAAACAATGAATGAATTTTCAGCTTTGCATATTGATTCTGAAAATGACATTGTAGATATTGAAATTGTTAATAATAATATTATAAATAATGAAGAAAAACAAAAATATGAAAATGTAGATATGAAAACAAAATTGTCCAGTTGAAAATCATGATATGGTCCAACTAAAAAACAATTATATTCCTAGAAGGCGTATTCCTTTGGAAAAACTCTCTGATCATAATGATGCAGTACCTAAGCCAGTTTTGCAAACTAAAGAAGATGGAATTAAAGAAGTAAATATAAATACTATTGATGAACCCAAATTGATCAAGATTTCCAAATCTTTACTTTTGGAATATAAAATCAAATATATTGAAATATTTAAGTGGTCAAGTGATGTTTTTTTCTTGTAGCTATAAAGATTTAAAAACCTATGACACAAAAATCATTGAACATAAAATTCCCCTTAAAGCAGGAATAAAGTCTTTCAAACATAAATTAATGCAAGTAAATCCAAAACTTCTACCTCGGATAGAAAAGGAAATCAAGAAATTGTTGCATGCAAAATCATTATTCATTTACGATATTCAGAATGGGCGGCTAATTTAGTCCATGTTAGGAAAAAGAATGGGGATATTCATTTGTGTGTGGATTTTATAAATCTTAACCGATCTTCTTTAAAGGACAACTATCCTTTACCAAAAATGGATCATATTCTACAAAAGGTAGTTGGTGCTCAAAGGATTTGCATGATGGATGGGTTCTCAAGATACAATCAAGTGGCTATGAGCATAGAAGATATGTTTAAATTTTATTTTACTCCTCCATGGGGCACTTTTTTGTATGATAAAATGCCTTTTGGACTAATGAATACAAGGACAACTTTCCAGAGAGAAATGGATATTTCTTTTGTTGATGAAAAAGATAGATTCATTGTTATTTATCTAGATGATATGACTATCTTCTCAAAAATTGAAGATCACATAAAGCATTTGCAACAAGTTTTCAAAAATGCAAACAATATGGCTTATTTTTAAACCCTACAAAAAATTTCTTTGCCATGAGAGAAGAGAATTTATTAGGCCACATTGTGTGTAAAAATGGAGTGAAAATTGATCCGCAAAGAGTTCAAGCCAGTCAAGATTTAACTTATCCAAGACATAAAAAGGAGATGCAATCTTTCTTAGGAAAAATACTTTTTTTGAGAAGATTCATACCAAATTTTGTTGAAATAGTTAAAAGCATAACTTTAATGCTTAAAAAGGGGGTTGAGATTAAGTGGATTGAAGCATCTAGATATTTTTTTCATCAAATTTAAAGAGCCTTAGGGGAAGCACTTGTTCTCATAAGCCCTGATTATAAAAAAGAGTTTATATTTTTTTCATTTTCCTCAGATCATGTTATTGTAGTAGTGTTGTCGCAAAGGAATCATGAAGGATTTGAACAGCCAATAACCTTTTTCGGAAGACATTTACGTGATGTTGAATTGAAATACAAAATCGTGGAAAAATAGGCTTTTGATATGGTGAAATCTTTGAAAAAAGTTAGATACTATGTGTTACATTTTGAAATAATTGCTTATGTTCCACATGTGGTTGTAAAAGAGATTCTTGGGAAACATGATTATGATGGAAGCAAAGGAAAATGGATAGCAAAGATTCAAAAATTTGACCTCGAAATCAAACCAAAAAACTTATAAAGGGTCAAGGCTTAGCTAAGTTGATGACTAGTGTATCAAATTTTAAAATTCCTAGAATGAATGAGCTCAACGTTGATTTTCCTATTGAGGATTTCCTTATTTATGCAAACTCACAATTGTTTAAAATAATTGAATCATTGGAAAAGGATCAACACATTACTGGTAAATTTTTGAAATCATCTTGGTATGTAGATATTATTTATTTCTTGAAGCATATAAAACCCCCTAATCACTAGAGAAAATCACAGTCTAGATCATTAAAATTGAGGGCCATTAAGAATTGCATACTCGATGGTAAATTATATTGGAAATATATATTCGGTGTTCTTCTTAATGTTAGAAAAACAGGATTGTGAAGCAATAAAATAAAATAAAAAATGCGAAAATAAAACATAGAAGATACACAATACAATAGAGACACTTATATATGTGGTTCACCCAGTGTGGGATACGTCCACCAGATAAATTGCCAGATCCTTCCTTTTTATTATCCAGCAAATGAAGGGATACAACCTACAGCACACTAGTTGTAACTTCCTCTTCTTTCTCTCACGGTCTCCTCTCTCAGAATACAATATTCGCAATTATACATATCCGCAATACATTTCCCTCATAAAAGATGGTTTCCTTCTGGGGAAAAAAACCCGAACATAACTTCTACTGTCAGATCTGTGACCTTATAATGAATGGTCCAGATTTACTATGAAATTACAATATATGTTTACAAGGAAATTTTTCCTCCAGGGGAACGCTTTCCCTCGGACCCCCCAGCCGGGGGGATCACCCCTCGGAACCCATAGGGGGGCTAAGCCCCCCCCCTGCAACTCCCCCGCATGGAGGGGTGTAAAGTATTATGAGGTGTAAAGTCTTCATGGGGCATAAACACGACTGAAAAACAAAAACCTCTGAATCACAAAGATAATTAGGCTCCACAACTAACAATCTCCCACTTGGAGACTGATCTCAACAACTCCACCGTTGATGTATCTGTTGGACTATGATCCTTATTGGACCTATAAAAATTCTCATCTTCACCTTCGTTCTTGAAGACCAACTAAAACTGAGAAGGAACTCAGTTTCTCCCTGGTTACTCCCTTTGTTAACATGTCTGCAGGATTCTGGCTAGTCTGTATCTTTTCCAACTTCAAATGTCCATCTTCCAAGATGAATCGTATGAAATGGTACCTAAGTTGCATATGCTTAGTATCTGAATGGAAGGCTGAGTTCTTTGCAAGATGAATGGCACTCTCGTTGTCACATTACAACCTGTTATTCTCTTGCTTCTTTCCCAATTCCTCCATAAACCTCTGTAACAAAATCATCTCTTTCCTAGCCTCTGTAGCAGGAACATACTCTGCCTTTGTTGTTGAAAGTGCAACAACCTTTTGCAGTTTTGAAATCCAACTTATTTTTATTCCACCTACAGTAAAAACATACCCTATGGTGCTCCTCCTACTATCTTTATGACCTGCCATATATGAATCAACATATCCCTGTAGAACAATGTCTGAACCTCCAAAACATAATGCATGAGTAGCAGTACCTTTAAAATTCTTGAGAATCCACTTTACCGCCTCCCAATGTTCTTTACTTGGATTGTTCATATACCTACTCACAACTCCCATTGAATGTGCAATATTTGGGCTTGTGCAAACCATCACATACATCAAGCTGCCAACTACCGATGAATAAGGGACGATGGACATGTATTTTATCTCCTCCTGTATCTTGGGACACATTTCCTTAGTTAATTTGAAATGGTTGGCCAAGAGGTGTACTAACTGGTTTTGCATTCTGCATTCTAAACCTATCAAACACCTTCTCTATGTACTCACCCTGAGACAATGTCAATTTGCGATTTTTCTTGTCTCTTGTTTTTCTCATACCAAGGATTTTATTTACGGCACGCAAATCCTTCATCGCAAATGAATTAGTTAATTTCTTCTTGAGCACATTTATATCCTACATATCAGAACCTGTAACAAGCATGTCATCTACATACAATAGAAATATAATATAGCTTTCATTTTCTAGCCTTTTAAAATAAACACAATGATCAAAATGACATCTACTATAACCTTGTTTTGTCATAAACCTGTCAAACTTCAAATACCACTACCTTGGAGCTTGCTTTAGGCCATGCAATCTCTTCTTCAAGCTGCATACCAAAATTTCCTTCTCTTTCACCTCATACCCCTGTGGTTGTTGCATATAAATCTCTTCCTCCAAATCCCCATGGAGAAAATTTGTTTTTACATCTAACTATTCAAGATGCAAATATTCTACTTCCACGAGACTCAAAATAGTCCTAATTGAAGTCATTTAACAACAGGAGAAAATATTTCATCAAAATCTATACCTTTCTTTTGTGAAAACCCCTTTACAACAAGTCTATCCTTGTACCACTTTTTGCCTCCATATTCTTCCTTCAACTTGTAAACACATTTATTCTGCAATGCTTTTTTTCCTACAGGAAACTGCACCAAATCCCAAGTCCGGTTATTTTCCAGGGAATCCATTTCCTCTTTCATGCCTTGCTCCCACTTCTATTTAGTGTCTACCTGCATTTCCTCTTCATAACATTCCGATTCACCAGAATCAGTCAACAGTAAATAATACAATGAAGGAGAGTATCGTTCAGGGGGTCTACTTAACCTGGTAGATCTTCTAACAACACTTGCAGGAGTTTGAGGTACCTATTTCTCATGTTGTTGTCCATTTTGATTTTCTGCTACCTTTGGAATTCATTTTTCAATGATCTCATCAAGCACTATGTATTATGGTTTTTCTTTTCCCTGTTTCTTTCCTTGCAACTTATCTTTGTACATGACCTTCTCATTGAATATAACATCTCTACTCCTAATGATTTTGTGATTTCCACAACCCCATAAGCGATAACCAAAATCATTAACATCGTATCCATTAAAGGTATACTTCTTGGATTTTACCTCAAGCTTTGTTCTATTTTCTTTATCAATATGGACAAATGCTTCACAACCAAAAGTCTTCAAAAAAGAATAGTTTACCTTTTTACCTATCCATGCCTCCTCTGGAATTCCACCATCCAAAGAGCTTGAAGGTCCTTTGTTTATTAAGTAAACAAAAGTATCTACAACATCCACCTAGAATTGTAAGGGAAAACAAGCTTGCAATCTCATACTCCTTGCATGCTCCATGATTGTCATGTTCATCCTTTCTGACACACCATTTTCTTGTGGTGTTCCTAGAATTGTCTTTTCTCTATGAATCCCATGGTATGAACAGTAATCATCAAACTCCTTGCTACAATATTCACCTCCATTTTCTGATATGAGACACTTCAACCTTTTCCCTATCTCATTCCCAACCAAAGCTTTCCATTTCTTAAAAGTATCAAAAACATCATATTTTTGTCGAATGCAAGAAACCCAATTTTTTCTAGTTGCATCATCAATAAAGGTAACATAATAATGAGAGCCACCAAGAGATGATACTTGAGTTGGTCCCCATACATCTGTATGCACAAGATCTAACCTTTCATTATTCTTTTCTTTTCCAAGTCTGAGAGATATGACTCTCTTGTATTTTCCATAAACACAATGCTCACAGAAATCCAAATCAATTGGTTTAAGATCTGGCAACAAATTTCTTTTATGAAGTATTTACATCCCCTTCTCACTCATGTGTCCAATCCTATGATTCCATAGTGTTGTATCCACTCCTGTAGAAGCTAAAGAGATAGAAGAGTCAATATTACCAGTACATAAATACAATGTACCTACCTTCTCTCCTTTTGCTATCACCAGTGATCCTTTGGTGACCTTCCACACCTTATCTGTAAATATGGATATACAACCTTCACTTTCCAACTGCGCTGTTGAAATTAGATTTTTCCTTATATCTGGAACATGTCTTACCTCTTTAAATAACCATTGGTTTCCATTCCTTTGCTTTATTTTTACCTTTCCCATTCCAACAATTTTGCATGGTGCATCATCACCCAAATGAACCTATCCAAAATCACCTTGAACATAATATAGAAAATGTTTCCTATGTGGTGTGGCATGAAATGAAGCCCCTGAATCTACTACCCAAGACTCGGAAATATTATCTACATAAAGAATCAAAGCATATCATAACACATCACTTGTTACATTTGCTTCTTGATTCTTCTCTTGTTGTCCATCTCTTTGTTTCTATGGAGCTCTATAGTCTTTCTTCATATTTCCTTTCTTCCCACAATTCCAGCACTCTATCTTTCCCAGTCTGGATTTGGATCTTCCCTTCCTAGAATTCTCGCAGTTCCCTGATCTCTTTCCTCTATCCTTTTATCTTCCCCTATTCTCCATGTTTAACGCATTAACTGATGTCTCGCCTATGCTTTTCTGTCGCATTTCCTCGCTAAGGATAACACCAACAACATCATCAAATTTTAAAGTGTTTGAACCAAAGACAGAGTTACTTATAACCATGACCAAGTCATTCCAACTTTCTGGCATTGAGCACAACATTAGAAGAGCCCTGACTTCATCATCAAAGTCCACTTTTACATAACTTAGTTGATTAGTAACCATATTAAATTCATTTAAATGATCTACAACATACACACCTTGTGACATCTTCATATTAAATAATCTCTTCATTAGAAATACTTTATTGGACGTCAAGGTTTTTTCATACAGTTTAGCCAATGTGTCCATCAGCTCCTTCATTGTCTTTTCTTTCGAAATATTGAAATCCACTGACGCTTTGAGGCTTAGTTGTATCGTTCCTAGTGCCTTTCTGCCAATAACATCCCATTCTTCGTCCTTCATGGCCATTGCCTTCTTTTTTATTCCACCCAATGGTAGGAATATATCCTTTTGATATAAATAATCTTCCATCTGCATCTTCCATAACTGTTAGGTTTGGTCATTAAATTTCTTGACCCTAAACTTTCCATCTTCCGCCATTGCTCCCACTCGAACCAGAAACCCTCTTTTCCTGCGAGTTACCTTTCACTCTGATACCAATTGTTAGAAAAAGAGGATTGTGAAGCAATAAAATAAAAAAACAAATTCGTAAATGAAACACAGAAGATACACAAGACAATAGAGACACAGATATACGTGGTTCACCCAGTGTGGGCTATGTCCACCAGAGAAATTTCCAGGCCCTTCCTTTTTATTATCCATCAAATGAAGGGATACAACCTACAACACCCTTGTTGTAACTTCATATTCTTTCTCTCACAGTCTCCTCTCTCATAATACAATATTCATAATGATACATAGTCGCAATACATTTCCCTCATAAAAGAGGGTTTCCTTATAGGGAAAAAAACCCTAACATAACTTCTACCATCAGATCTGTGACCTTATAATGAACGGTCCAAATTTACTATGAAATTACAATATACATTTACAAGGCAATTTTTCCTTCAGGGCCCACTTGCCCCTAGACCCCGCAGGGGGGGAAAGTCCCCCCCTTGAAACTCCTCCGTGTGGAAGCGTGTAAGTCTTTCGGGGTGTAAAGTCTTCATGGGGTATAAACATGGCTGAAAAACAAAAACCTTTGAATCAGGAAGATAATCAGGCTCCACAACCAACAGTCAACTATGTTGTGGAAGAAAAAATTGGCAATCCGATAAAAAAACTTCATAATGGAGTATGTGGTAGACATTTTTCATGGAGAGTCGTTGCTTGTAAAATATTAAGAAGTGGTTTTTACTGGCCATCCCTATTTTCTCAAGTAAAAAAGAAAGTAAGGGATTGCGTTGAATGTCATTTATTTTCTAGTAAACAAAAATTCCCCGCCCTTCCTTTAAAATAATAAGAGTTCATGTTATGTTTTAGAAATGGGGACTAGATTTCAATGGAGAGATACACACACCCTCTAGTGGTCAATGCAAATGGATCTTTATAACTACTAATTATTTCACTAAGTGGGTGGAATCAATTCCAAGAAACAAAACAACATATTCAATAGTAATTAACTTTCTTAAGGAGAATATTTTATCCAAATTTGGTTGCCCAAAAAAATTGATTACTGATCATTCAAAAGCTTTCTCATATTTTTCCATGATTAATTTTTTTCAAACTTTCAATATCATTATTGGTCATTCAATTTCCTATTACCCTTAGGGTAATGGGTTAACTGAGTCTTCACATAGCAATTTGATTAAAATCATTATATGGGCATTATCAAATAAAAAGAGAAATCGAGATTCCCAATTAAAATATGCATTGTGGGAAGATATAATCAGTACTAAAAGATCAATCAATGCATCTCCATTTCAACTAGTTTACAGTACTGATGTCATACTGCCTATTCATCTAGGGATATCGGTAATGAAAATTCTGCAAGAATTATACTAAGAACCTAATGATATGCAACACAAAATCAATCAATTCCATGTTCAACTACGGAGAGAACGAGTTGATTATAAATTTCAAGATTATCAAGAGAGCATGAAAAATATTTTCGATAAGAAGGTCAAAGAAAAAATGTTTGTTGTACATGATCTTGTCCTTAAATGGAATAAGAGAAGGAAAGAACCGGGTAAGCTCAACAAATTTGACAATCTTTAAATTGATGATTTTAAATTGAATCAACTAAGGGTGAAAATACTTTCACTTTGTAGAATTTACAAGGAGAACGTTTGGGAACACCGATAAATGGTTGTTTCCTAAAACATTTCCTTGTTTATTAATTATTTGCATTTCACTGATTTTGAACATATTTTAATTCTAGACTCTTTCTATTTTCATTGGGTTTTATTTTTTTTTGAGTTTGCAAAGATTCTACTCATAGGAAATATCTATTTGAAATTATTAACTAAGATAGTTTGCAAATATTTTTATTTCAAAGGAAAAAATTTGAAATAGAATTTCATATTTCCCCTATCATTACATTACTTTACTCAATATTTTTAAAAATTTATTTTGCTTTTTAAATGAATATTTGAAATAAAAAATTTCACTTTGTTTAAAAAAAATCAAAGAAACTCATGTACCTGAAAAATATATTATTATCATGTTATCCAAAAAGAAAAAAGTAAAACATGTCTTTGGAGTAGAGCATAATAGGGACTCTATTTTTAATCATTGTGGGACTTCTTTTACACACAAGTATCGTCCCATTTCATCAATGATTGATTCCCCATGATATGTTAAAAATTCAACTTGAATTTTTAATGTGTGTACACACATGTACATGCACTCACACATACATATATATCCATTGTAGCTATGGACGCTCGTTGGCAGTGGACCAAGGCTTGTGGTACTGGGATGTCTCCACTTGAGGCTATGGACGTTTGTGGGTAGTAGTGGAGAAACATCAAAAGAGGTCTTCTTGGTTAAACGTATCAAAAAATATAAAACCCCAATATTCATTTAAATTGCTCCAATGAAATTTTTTTATGATTTGCGATAAATCCTAAATAAGGTCATGAGTGTTTCTTTATCTCTTACAGAATTAAGTGTTTCTTTTTATAGCAAATTCTTCTTTTAAATATAATTAAATTTTATTTTTCCAAACCTAGTACAGTATAAAACCTCCATAGTGAAGAAATATTAAATTACGAATTAGCTCCAATACATTGAAAATTGGAAAGCAAAATATTTTCCTCACAAATGTATCAAATAGATATTCCTTGTAAATATTTCTTTAGCACAAAAAGTACAGGTATTGGTTAAATAGAAAGAAACACCATGTTTTGCATAAATCAGTTGTATTATAATCAAATCATACAAAGAATAAGGTCAAGGATTGGATAACATGATTTCAATGGAGAAATACACACACCCTCTAGTGGTCAATGCAAATGGATCTTTATAGCTACTAATTATTTCACTAAGTGGGTGGAATCAATTCCAAGAAACAAAACAACATATTCAATAGTAATTAAATTTCTTAAGGAGAATATTTTATCCAGATTTGGTTGCCCAAAAAAATTGATTACTGATAATTCAAAAGCTTTCTCATATTTTGCCATGATTAATTTTTTTCAAACTTTCAATATCATCATTGTCATTCAATTTCCTATTACCCTTAGGGTAATGGGTTAACTAAGTCTTCAAATAACAATTTGATTAAAATCATTATATGGGCATTATAAAATAAAAAAAGAAATCGAGATTCCCAATTAAAATATGCATTGTGGGAAGATATAATCAGTACTAAAAGATCAGTCAATGCATCTCCATTTCAACTAGTTTACAATACTGATGTCATACTACCTATTCATCTATTCATCTAGGGATATCGGTAATGAAAATTCTGCAAGAATTATACTAAGAACCTAATGATATGCAACACAAAATCAATCAATTCCATGTTCAACTACAGAGAGAACGAGTTGATGATAAATTTCAAGATTATCAAGAGAGCATGAAAAATATTTTCGATAAGAAGGTCAAAGAAAAAATATTTGTTGTACATGATCTTGTCCTCAAATGGAATAAGAGAAGGAAAGAACCGGGTAAGCGTAACAAATTTGACAATCTTTAAATTGATGATTTTAAATTGAATCAACTAAGGGTGAAAATACTTTCACTTTGTAGAATTTACAAGGAGAACGTTTTGGAACACCGATAAATGGTTGTTTCCTAAAACATTTCCTTGTTTATTAATTATTCACATTTCATTGATTTTGAACATATTTTAATTCTAGACTGGATTTTTATTTTTTTTTAGTTTGCAAAGATTCTACTCATATGAGATATCTATTTGAAATTATTAACTAAGATAGTTTGCAAATATCTTTAATTCAAAGGAAAAAGTTTGAAATAGAATTTCATATTTCCCCTATCATTACATTACTTTATTCAATATTTTTAGAAATTAATTTTTCTTTTTAAATGAATATTTGAAATAAAAAAATTCACTTTGTTTAAAAAAAAATCAAAGAAACTCATGTACCTAAAAAATAACTTATTATCATGTTATCCAAAAAAAAAAAAAAGTAAAACATGTCTTTGGAGTAGAGCATAATAGGGACTCTATTTTTAATCATTGTGGGGCTTCTTTTACACACAAGTATCATCCCATTTCATCAATGATTGATTCCCCATGATATGTTAAAAATTCAACATGGATTTTTAATGTGTGTGTGTACACATATGTATACACACACTCACACATAGATATACATCCATTGCAGCTATGGACGCTCGTTGGCAGTGGATCAAAGCTTGTGGTATCGGGATGTCTCCACTTGGGGCTATGGACACTTGTGAGTAGTAGTGGAGAAACATCAAAAGAGGTCTTCTTAGTTAAACGTATCAAAAAATATAAAGCCCCAATATTCATTTAAATTGTTCCAATGAAATTTTTTTATGATTTGGGATAAATCCTAAATAAGGTCATGAGTATTTATTTATCTCTTGCAGAATTAAGTGTTTCTTTTTATAGCAAATTCTTCTTTTAAATATAATTAAATTTTATTTTTCCAAACTTAGTACAGTATAAAACCTTCATAGTGGAGAAATATTAAATTACGAATTAGTTCCAATACATTGAAAATTGAAAAGAAAAATATTTTCCTCACAAATGTATCAAATAGATATTCCTTGTAAATATTTCTTTAGCACACAAAGTACAGGTATTGGTTAAATAGAAAGAAACACCATGTTTTGCATAAATCAGTTGTATTATAATCAAGTCATACAAAGTATAAGGTCGAGGATTGGATACATCAAAATAACAAAAAGTGTTGATCCAACTTCCTTAAATCACATTCAATACATCAACGTAGTAAACTATCTGATCAAAAGAATTCTTAAACACCACTGGAATCTTCATCATCATTGATATATATAATATGTCCAGAGGTAGACGAACTAGCACTGTCCACAACATCATTTTGTTTTTCCTGACATCTGGGACAGTTCAGAACATGAAAATGGTTTCCTTGATGAGTATTTTATAGAATTTTTCATGTAAGTGTAATGACGAACTTAGTCGTTTCACAGATCTCTGAACTAATAATTGAAATTTTTCATAAAGTTTATGTCGAAAAAAATTCACTTTGGTTGATGGTTGTGTCAATCATATTTATTATTTCATCATCGACTTTGGATTACAGTTGTATATTTATTATCTCATCATTGACTATGGATGAAAATTGTATTTGGATTGAGATCATGGTTTGTAATCATTGAACGTGTTTCTAGCATGAGCTACACATGTTCTTGTATGTTGACTCAATTGCCCATTGTTGAGGCACTAATATTCAATTATTGATGCCTCACATGGAATTATCATCCCCAATAGGAACCATATATTCTAACTATACATTCGGTTCTTATCCATTGTGCTTTTAAAAGCCTTAATCCTCTCTTCAATTTTGAAATTTTGCATTTCAAAATAGGTCTAGTTGAAGATTCAATGAAGGAGAGCTTAAAATTAAAGCTCTCAAGAACCAAGAGCATTATCAAAGGGAATAAAATACATGGGTGTGGACATAAAATAAGAATTTCCTAATCTAATTGATGCCTAGATTTTACAACGAAAAATAAAAGGGGATCAATGGTTGAATCATTTCACGAGAGTTGGAAATGTGAACAAAAACGCAGAATTATATACCATTTAAGGTATATAATTCTGCTTGTGAATGGTGTCGAGGCTAAATGTTCCTCCAAAAAAACACTTATTAAACTCTCGATACCACTTATGGTATTGTGTCACATCACTTCTCTCCAATGTGTTTGGGTGGTTGGAAATATTTATTATGTTGGTGCACGATATTAATTAAGCAAATAGGAAGACAAAAGGTGTATTTTGAAGCAAGGTTTTAATTATTTTATCAAATGCGCGTAATCATCAAACATAAACTATAATAGCCCCTAGGAAAAAAATAAAGGAAACTCAACATCCTAGTTCAAAAAACCTTTCTTTAAAACACCTCATTGATAAAGACATGGACGTTATAGAAATAATTTTAGCCAATGAAACTTTTGGGGAGCTTCGAACTCAAGCTCTATTATGTTTCAAGGATAATCTAGAAGAATATCAAGTTTGGGCATGTGGTATTGCGCAACCCTTCTTTAAAACACCTCATCGATAAAGACATGGATGTTATAGAAATAATTTTAGCCAATGAGACCTTTGGGGAGCTTCGAACTCAAGCTCTATTATGTTTCAAGGATAATCCAGGAGAATTTCAAGTTTGGGCATGTGGTCTTGCACAAGCCATTGTGCCTGCAACTTTTCATTTTCCTAAACTTATTAAAATGTGTTTTGAATTCTATGACCTTGACCATAAGGTTGT
>JZKD02S0798810.1:29972-71933 GCA_000966675.3 Picea glauca
TGCTTCCATTTCTTAAAAACTTAAACCAAAGCACAGAGTTCCTTTTTATATGTAGGGAAGTTCAAGACTCCACCATGAAACATTTCAAAATTATAACATATTGGCTTACCTCCTTGATTTAATAGCACTCTGTTGGTTTCTTTCCCTTTTATCTATCTACTCTTATTGGTCTTGAGGAATTCTGATTCTGATTATCACTGACCATTAAAGATTGACCCCAGTTCATAACTAAGAAGCTTCCCAACAAAATCCCTTAAAGACTATCAGCCCCTCTGGTAACCCAGAAGGCAACACAATACATGGAGTGCACTGCGCAGTTTCACCTGATATGGCTCTATGGGTGGCTGCAATACTCAGGTGATTGCAACCTGGGATTGAGCGAGATCTGTGCTTGTGCATCGTACCCTTTATTCAATCCATTTAACCTCTAGTTGCAATATTCATTCTATGCATGCATGTAAAATAATAGATCGACTTTAATTACTTCATTCATTCAACATTTATCAACTAATCAGAACCAAAGACAAATTCATTCAGTCACATAACACAGTTTTACCATGGTTCACCCTCTCCTGGGCTACGTCCACAAAGATCTGGCTCTCGGGATTTTATTATATTTTAGAATGGTATCACACCACATGTGGTTATAGTCTTAGTCCCTCCTCTTTCCCACAGGCTCCTCGATCCTTGCAAGGCTGACTAGATCGCACCAGGCTCCTCAGCCTGCAATCTAACCCTCGGGATCGAGTCGCTCATGCCTTCTCTAGCTCACCAGCTTAATGACTTATACAGTCCTTACAATTCCCTTCCTCCTTGTCCCTCTATGTGTCTCGTCTGTCTCTCTCCCCATATAGATATCTAGCTCTATGTATATATCGTCTCTCCCCTCTCTCCCTCCATCTCTATGTGTCTCCTAAGTACCACTTATTTATATCTTTGTCCCACCATCCATTACAATGTATTACAAAAACCCTAACCCTAGAATTGTTAGGTCTTCCATGCATGTGCATGTGTTTCTTTTCCTTCCCGCTATCTCTTTCCTCTTGCATGCTTCTCTTCCAAAAATAGCCCTTATTCTTGATTCGGCTTGCATCCAACAGGCCCCCAACACTGACATGTGGCTCGTCCCAAGCCACCTAAACCTCATGTGCTTCATCGATCTCTCCTGCGATCGCTTGGAACTTCTATGTGAGCTTCGTTGCTTGCGTTTGGGCCTGCGCAGTCTTCTCATTGAGTGTGTCCAATACCTGCACTGCAATCTCGTCGTTGACCATCCTTGCGCACTCTTCCCAAGTTTGTGCCATGTTCTTCTTTGCTTCTTTTTTCTATGCAATGACCTCTGTCGCACGCTCCTGGAGCGATTCCATTTGATCCTAGTGCTCCTTTTTCTATGTTTGCGCAACTATGAGTTCGGCCTGCAATTTCTTCATATCCTACTCTCCTTTGAGGTGCTCTGTGGTCGGAATTGTCTTCTGCCTTTGCTTGAGGTCCTGGATAGTTGTGCTTATCCTTTCTTCTTCTTAGTCCCACTGCTGGACCTATTTATCCTCTTCCATCTTTGTCCAAAGTTGTGTTTTCTTCTCGAACAAGTCGGTCGTCGCGTGAACTTATCTCTCTATCTCCTTTATCTGTGTTGTTGCCTCATGCTTCCTCTGCTCCTTCACCTCTGGTGGAGTGGTAGGTATGAGATTCTTCTGGAGGTGCTTGATCTCATGTCTGTATTGATCGATTGTCTACACAATCTGATCAATCTTTTGTGTCACCGTGAGTTTGTTCGTCTACGCACTCTTTGGGATTTTCTCATAGGCTACGGCCAATTCCTACTCCAACCTATTGGCGCGGTATTTTTCATCTTTGGTCTCAAGCTTAGCCTGCTCGAGTACCAATTCCAACTCATCCCAATTGTCCCTTATCTACTACAATTTTGATGCATCTGTGTGTGCACGTGATTGTACCTCGTGTGCGACGTTGACTTGTAGTTTATACAAGGCCTTGGTTGGTATCTGCATCAATACCAACTATATTTGGGAAAAGTCCTTTAAGGGTGTCTGCCCCACGATTTTGTCCATGCGCAGCATGTTGGGAGTGACGTGAAATGTCGAGCTCGGCTGCGTTTTCGTCTAGATCTTGTCCTACTCACTTGATCCAACCTCGCCTCCTATCTGTGATGTTGATGGGATTGTTCCTACACTACTTCTGGTTGCCTATGCTTCTCTGAGTTGTTGGAGGAGTTGTCGCATGTATTCCATCTCTTCATCAATCGTGTCCCTTTGGCGCTAAGCATTTTTGAAATCCTTGACTGTGCGATCGTGGACCATTTGGGCCACCATGTCTGCATCATCCTCGATGATCGTGTATTCTGGGGGTGTTTTGTGTGCCTTCGCCTTCTTGCGCGCACCCCCCATTTGGATGATTGGCCTCTTAGTATGGCCTTTGTTCTGCTGAGTAGAACTTGATGTGGTTCCCTGTGTTGTCTCAATCTATTTCTCCTATACCTGTGGCACCTGTGTGTTGTTCTTCTTCTCCGCTTGGGTGTCTTTCTTGGACGCCCCCCCTTTTTTCTATTGCGCCTTGTTCTGACATGTCCTTGGATTTTTGGGAACTGTTATCTCTCTAGTAGGTGTCTTTCCCTGTCCTACCTCCTGCTCCTCCATTTCTGTAGGAATTTCTTGATTAAGTACTGGAATTCTCCATTTATCATCCCAATCCTTAATGGCCATCTCTATGTCTGCCTCCTTGATGTCGTAGCGCAGTTGTAGCCATTGATTGTCGGGATCTTTCTATGATTGGATCCACATTGCATGTCTAGTAGCTTTAAAGTTGGCTATGCCTTGATACTGTGCGACCACTTCCGACGTCACTCTCCAAGTGTTGGTGATGCTCTCTTGTAGATCATTGTGATATCCTTCGAATATGGTTGCATTCTCCTTTCTATTCTTGGGGTTCGAAGCGGACCCCAACAATAGGTATCGCGTTGTGTGGCAAGGATTGGGTCTAGTGGAAAATAATGAATGCCTCGACTCCTTCCATCTGAGCAAGGCTATCGAGATGAGTAGCCATGAATAGTGAAATTTTATCCGTAAAATCCTGCGTGTCCTTGCAGTCGTCCAAGAATAGATTCAAAAAATATGGGGCCTAGCTGAGTGTGGTTCCTTCCGCACATTGTGCTGCAGCTGCAACAACCCCGTCTGGGACTTCCTTCTTGCGACATTTCCTGAGTAATTTGCATGCTATAATTTTTGTGGTCATTCTTGTCGCTATGTCACTAATGCACTTGTTTATGATTTCGCGTGACCCCCTTTCGGTACCATATTTATTCTTCATTTCCTCGGCCAGTGCCTTCTCCTTTGTCTTGTCCTCAAGGAATTGTGTGGGGTCCTCCCCTTGTGATGGAAGCCCTGTGATGTATGCAATAATCTCAATGTCTATTGAGACAAGTTGTTCCAACCACAGGTATCCTCCATGGGTGACTTCCATCATCTGCTTGATGCAGTTGTTTGCGTATTGGCCCCTCCCAAAGTGAGGGATGTCCAATAGGCCAAGAATATTGTTTTTGGCCAATTCAGCTGCCCACTGAACTGGTTGATTAATTGGTTCGCTAAAGGGTCCCATACCCACAGTCTGTAGGTAAACTTTCTTGGCAAACTCTAGGAACTTGTCCATGTCTGTTACGTCATGGTCTGAGCACCTCAATTTCTACACGTGGCCTAACATATTTCCTACTATATGTACCCCTTCCGGAATGCGCAACAAGATAATGGTTGTGGCGGCCTTCCTGCGCAGTGACCTTGGTACTGCCTGCTTGCCCTTCCATTGTGGTGGCTGACTCGAGGTTCTAGCCTCCATTGTTCATTCTTTTGCATACTCATTTGATCGGTGAGTGACATTTTCCACCATGCCCTCTTGTGGTTGTTCCGGTGTGGTTGTGTGTGACCCTTCTGGCATGGTTGTTTCCTCCTGGTTCGGGACCGTCCCATTAACTCTCGGACGTTATTCAAGGTTTCCTGAGTGCGAATGATTGCCTTCGTCCTCAACCTATTGTCCATGTCCCCCTTCTGGTACATCCATGTCCATGCCCACTGGTGTTGTTTGTTGGGTTTCTTCCTCAATAGGTATGGGGCTTCTTGGTGTCATGTCGGGGGACGGGATTTCATCCACATTGACGAATTCTAGAGGATGAAGTTGTTGGTGTTTGCTTCCCTGTGCTTGCGATGAGGATCTGGAGTTGCTTCGGGGTCATCAAGCAGTCTGTTTTGGTTCTCCCTGTTTGGGTAGTGCTATGGTGTTAAAGTTGTTGTCCGTCGAACGTAGTGGCCTCTGTAAAATCTGCAAACTTTGCTCTTGGCTCTATATCCTCTATTGCTCTCTTCTTTTCTTAATTCTTCAATAACCTCCCCATTCTCGTGTATTCTCTTATATAGGAATCGTGTGAAGCTTATCGGAGACGTTACCCATTTTGCGTTTTAATTGAACCGGTGCTTCCCCCTTACTTGCTATTAAATTCCCTTGTCATCGCGAGTTGGCGCGATGAATGCGGCATCCCGTCAGTCATTTTTATCCTTTAATTTTGATAGTCTTCGTCCGTTGGCGGTTATTTGTCGTATCCTACTTTCCCATTGTTTTCGCTTTCCCATTGTTTCCCGCTTTGTAGTGACCATTGGCCTTTTTCTCCGTCGTGGTGGAATTCCCGAGTGTGCACGCTCATTCTCTTCTCGGTGCCCTATTCCTCATCTTTTCGGTGTGGTATCTCCTCTCTGTTTTTTTGTTTTTTTTAAGTGCCGAGATGTTGAATGTCCCTGTACAGCTTCAATCGACTCCCATTGATCATCCCTCCGAGTTATGTTCCTCTTAAATCCTTCAATTGTACAGCTCCCCCATCTATGATAGTCTTTAATTCGTATGGTCCTAACCAATGCATTCTGAGTTTTCCTTGGTGCTGAAGGGATTTGTTGTCATACACCAAGACTAAGTCTCCTTCCTTAAAATTATTTTGCTTGATATGTCTATCATGCCAAGATTTGTCCCTTGCTTTCTGTACTTCTTGGTGGAACCCTGCTAGAATCCTATCTTCTTCCATTATCATCAGTTGATTTAGCCTTTTCTATACTACGCCTCGTTCTGTCATGTTTGTAATTGTTGCTACGCGCAGAGTAGGCACCAAAAATTCTAATGGCACCACAGCCTCTTGTCCATACACCAATCTGAATGGTGTTTGTCCTGTCAATTTCTTGCATGTGGTCATGTATGCCCACAATACCGTTGGTACCTTCAAGTCCCAATCATCCCTATTTACGTTGTAGATCTTCGTTAGTGCATTTTCAAGGATTTTGTTAAAGGCTTCCACTGTTCCATTTGCTTGAGGATGATATGGTGTACCCTTTTGATGATGAACTTCAAATTCTTCAGTCATAGCCTTAATAGTATTGTTAATGAAGTGAGTTCCTTGGTCACTCATCAAAATCCTCGGGAAACCAAATCTAGTAATAACTTTCTGAAACAGGGAGTGTGTAATTGTCTTTGCGTTGCAATCTTTTACTGGTGCTGCTTCCGCCCATCTTGTCAGGTATTCCTTCATAGTGATAATGTACCTCGCTCCTGACCTTTTTGTTGGTGGGTTAATTGGTCCCACAAAATCTATTTCCATTTGTCAAATACCTGCAAACTTACCTGTGGTCGTAGGGGAACCTCGTGCCTTCTATTTGGTTTACCAACCCTCTGGCATACATCACATTTCTGGCAGTAGACCTTTCAGTCTCTGTGAATAGTCGACCACCATAATATTGCGCGCAATAACTTCTACGCAGTAGCTTTGCCTGCATAATTTCCTGCTCCTATTCCCTCGTGGTATTCTGCTAAGATCCTTGGTCTTTCGTGTTCTAGAACACATCTTCTCAAGATGCTATCTGCACCCATTTTGTATAAGTGTCCTGCAATTAGCTGGTAATCTGCAGCCTTGACTACCAGATTTTTCTTTTGCACGGTGTTGTATTTATGTGGCGTAGTCCATGTACTCAAGTACTAGATGATGTCTGTGAAGTATTCATCGGCTATCTGGACTGAAAATTGATGTGCATCGGGAAAATTGTCCTCTAAATTCATGAGTTCTTCTCCGTTAGTAATCTGCGACAAATGATCAGGTCCTTTGTTCAACTTTCCTGGTTTGACTATCACTTCAAAGTCAAATTCTTGAAACAAAAATAACCATATACAAATCCTCCCCCCCAACACTGGCTTGTTGACGAGGTATTTAAGCGTTGAATGGTCTGTCAACATCTTGAAATGTTTCCCCAAAAAATAATTTCTGAATTTCTGGAGCGCATAGACCATAGCTAGGCCTTCCCTCTCTGTAGTGTTGTAGTTCTGCTTCGATTCTGACAGCTTTATGCTAGCAAATGTTATAGGATGGTCCAATTCTCCTTCTCTTAGCTATGCCAAAATAGCTCCAAGTGCTATGGTTGATGCATCTACATGTACGTGGAATGTATTTTCCCAATCTGGGAATACTAGTATTGGTGCGGTTACCATCTTATCTTTCAGAGTATCTAGACCATGTTGACAATCCTCATTCCACTGGAACTTTGTGTCTTTCCTTAGAAATTTCTCCATTGGCGCAGTGATCTACGCGTACCCTTTTATAAATTTATTGTAGTATCATGTGTGTCCCAATGTTTCTCTCAATTATCGGACTATTTGTGGTGGTGGTAGGTTAACAACTACTGCAATTTTGGCGGGATCTACTTGCAAACCTTGCTTGCATACTATATGGCCCAATAGTATCCAAAAAGGTGTTCTGAAGATGCACTTCTTGATATTTAACGAAMTCTGGCACTGCTTGCATCTTTCTAACATCATCCGCAAGACCTCTACATGGTCTTTCAACAGACTATAGACTRTCCAATCGTCTAGATATACCTCTAGAAACTYGTGGATAAATTCTTTAAATGCAGCTATGACTACTCTGGAAAATATTGCTAGTGCATTCTTCAATCCAAACGGCATGGTTGTATACTAGTAGGATMCCCATTCTGTGGAAAAAGTGGTCTTGTATCGTTCTTCTGGTGCTATCTTGATCTGATGGTATCCTAAGAACCCGTCGATGAATGAATAAGATTCATGTCCGCCTACATTATCCAGGACTTCATCTGTGAACGAGGTAGGGAACGGGTCATGTAGGCACGCATCGTTCAACTTCCTCAAGTCGACGCATATTCTTATCCCCCCTTGTTTCTTCTCCTGAACTACTATCGGGCTTATTCATTCTGATTCTTCTACATGTTCTATGATTCCAGCCTCCAACATCTTATCGATCTCAGCTTTGACTTGTTGCTTATACATTGGGTTTAGTCTGTATGGTTGTTGTCTAATCCTTCTTGCCTCAGCTCTGAGCGGTATTTTCATTTCTCCTAGATATCCCACTATTCCTTTCATTTCTTTGAACTTTGTTGGGAACAAGTCATTGTATTCGCGTAGTAACTTTGTTATACTTTCCACTATTTTCTCATCCCAATAGTCTCCAATGTTGGCCATTCTGGGATTCTCAACTATCTCGATGTTAACTTTCTTCACCTTGATTGGCACATCAATCACTTCTGATTCCAGAGGTGGACCTTCCACTTCCCTCTCGCCTTCAACTTCCTCAATCTAAATATCGCGCGAGTCATCTTCATCTGGTGCTTCTTCCTGTACATGGTAACATGACAATAGTTCTTTCACTGTCTGTCTATTTTGTTGTTCTTCTTCTATTATGAGTTCGACTTCTGGTTGCTTAATGAATATCACCCCTCTGATTTGTTTAAGTGTTGCGTCTATGTTAGGGTTCTCATGCTCAAATGAGAAAGTGACTATAAAGTTTTGTTGTAATATTGTCCAACTTGTAGTTCCTCTATGCAGTTATTGGTCTATATACCAGTTTGTTGGGATGCCCTCTAATGTGTGTACGAAATGGTGAGGTCATTCCTCTGGTGGTGTCATTATCCACAGCGCTCTACACTTCTCAAAGTGTTCTGTCAGTGCCCCCTATCCATCGTATTTCTGCCACTGGTTTCTTCGTTTTTCTGCACCAAACCTAATGCACAGTAACTTCTTACATTGGTACAAGTCCTTGATTGTTTCTTTGTGCGCACCCCACCATCTCGCAGGTGTCGCCTTGATTTCTATATATAGGGCTAAGAGCCTCTGATTCTCTAACACTTCATCTTCGTATCATGTTAAGAATGTTTCTGGGTCATTTACCCCATGAAAGTTGAGAGGTTCCCTTATCTCCGTACCTACCCATCTTATTGCGCGGTCTATTCTTGCGCATCTCCTTATGGAGACCTCGTGTAACCTCTGTTGCCAATTCTCTAAGCTCGTATCTAAGTCTAACGCACATGAGGTGATACTTCGCCAACTGAGTATCCCATCTGTAGTTGGGTTTACGTAATCCTCATCTCACGCATTTGTTATGTACAACTGATTAATTTCCTCTAGGTCCAAGAAAGTAGGCTCTACAAACCTTTCCCCTTCTTATGGATCCAATGGCACAATGACTTTGTATTCTCCTGGCTCAAAGGTCATCTTCTGCATCTTTAAGTTGATTATGGCATGGTTATGAAACAGCTAGTCCAAGCCAATCAATCCTGGATAAGGTGTTGTGTCGTCCACTATCTCTATGACTTCGAAATTGGCTTTAGTCCGCACTCCATCTAGGTCTATTGTCACTCCTTTTAGTCTTCCAATTGGTAGAACTATATGTTGGTTTGTAAGTTTCAGTTGAATAGGTGAATATCCTAATGTGGGTTCTCCCATACATTGCCATGTCTTCTTAGGTAATACATTGACTTCGGATCCTAAATCCAGTATAATATATCCCATGTTGAAATCTCCAATGTTGGCGTTCAGCTTGAACTCCCTACTTGTTCTCCTCCTTGTATGTAGGTGATTGACTGTTTTCTGCTCTAAATTTCCTTTCGCTTATACACTACATGTTTCTAGCATGTTTTGTAATACTTTAACATCGAGTGGAGCATTTAGTAGTTTTACACATGATTGCAAAAAGCCTTTAATTGTACTTACTTATTCTATGGGTTGTGTTTCTTTGGTGTGATCCAATGATGAAGGCATCTCGTACTCGGGTACTTCCTTACCATACTGTGCAGTTGATGTCGACGCAATGTCTGGCTTCAGAAATTCTTGTATGGCTTGCTTGAATATCTCCTTATCATTCTGTGCATCAAACTGCTTCAGTGGTTCAGCATTCTTCTTCACCCATTGGTGTTGTGCTAGTTCTTGTCGTACGACATTGTTTCTTGTTTTAGCTCTACCTCGTGTAACTATGTTGATGTTTCTTCCTTCATCCCTCGCTTCTATTGAAATCCACTGAACATTCTGATTGTTTTGATTCCTCTTCTCCTGGATCTTTCCTAATAGTGTTAGTCATTCTTCTGTGTCATGATCTGATGCGCAACAATACATACAAGTCACTGGTGGAAGTGGACATTCTCTTGCATAATGTCTGAGTTGTTGACAATTGTGACATACCATTGGTCCTCTACCTCTTCCAAAGCCTCCTCTTTCTCTTCCTCTGCCTCTGTAGCCAGCTCGATCCACTCGAGGCACATTATACTAAGGCACCTAGTTATACTATGTGGTATTATAGTGTGGTTGTGCAGTATTATACTGCGGTTGTGTAGTGTTGTATGGTTGTTGCGCAGTGTTGCATTGTTGTTGCACAGTGTTGTACAGGGTTGGTACTTGATTAAACTGGGGTGCAGCTTGCCCAGTCATGATTTATGTCTATACCCGATATGCATCTGATGTTGTTTCCCTCATCAACTCCATGGTTCTTCAATCTTTTTCATCATGACCTGCTGACTTGCGAAAGTTGTAATATGAACTTTTCGGCACTGTCTGGTACTTCTACATCATTGGGTAGTGATATGGATTGTGACCATGTTTCTTACAGATCTCGCACCATATTCCTCCTGTTGGTAATGGATTTGGCATTCTTACTGCCATGTACTACATGAATGTTGGACATTCGTTCTTATGGTGTCCTTCTGTCCTACATGTGGTACACCAAATCACTTCTCTTTTGTCCTTGTTCTTGTTCTGGTTTAGCTCGAATGTTAAGTTCTTGAGATCCTCCTTTAGCTCCTCAATGGTTGGATATGTCTTCTAATATTGGTTCTCTTCTATTTGTAGGGATCCATGTAGAGCCTCTACCTGCGTCTAAAACTTATGTTGTCGCAGTGGATATTTCAAGTGTGGTAACAGTGAATTGACGAACAAGTTCCTATGTTGCATATATGTCATGACGTATTTTAGCTTTCCCTTTAGTCGCTTGAATCTCTGTTCAACCTCTCATACGGATTCTCCTAGTTTCTGTCTGATCTCTATCATCTCGTTCATGTATTGGTCTTCTGAACTCGGCTTCTGGAACTCATTTATCAGCAGCTTCTTGATATCTCCAATCGTTCTAGTTGTCTCTGGCGAACTGTTTGCAGCTAAACTCATATACCAATCCAGTGCATGATCTCTTAATGTGATGTCTAACTGTGCAAGTTTAGTGTCCTCGTCTGTGATATGTTTTTCTTCCCAAATCTTTTCACAGATAAACATGTACTTCTTTGGTTCCTCCGATGCTTCACCTTTGAATTCTTGTAATCTGATGATTGGATCACATCGTGCCATCTTAAATGTTGAGCTACTACCTCCGTACAGTGTATATACTTGACTACTACTTCCTGAACTAGCTCCCCCAGTTGTTGTTCCTTGTGTATATGTACTTCATAATGTCTTCCTTCTCCCGAAATTCGGTTGTATAAACGATGGTGTTCTTCTTGGTGCATTAGTCGCACATGGGTTTGTGGGTTCCACACTGTCACGAATATGGATAGGAGTGTTTCCTTCTACTTCCACTCTTGGACCTCTCATATTCCTCTCATATGTCACTCATAGGATTTCCTCAATCTGCTCCATAGCCCAGAGATCCTCTACCTCCTCTTCATCACTTGCCAAGCCTTTCCTCGCGGCTACGTCTCTCTTCTTGGTGTTCACCTTGTATTGGTAGGGTACTCCACTACGTGTCCTTCCAGTTGTCGCCATGATCCACTTGATCTTGTCATCGTCCATCATAATTGGGTCCATGGCCTCCTCCTTCTTTCCTTTATCCCCTTCTCCTTCCATTTCTCCTTTTCCTGTCATTGCTTCCCCCCTTCCCCCATGCATGCAGGGAAGTTCAGTTGCCTGATTCCATTGTCATTACACCTTTGTTATATACCAATATATTAATGGAAGTATATAATGATCTTATATACCTACCTCGAGGTCCCTTCAAGAATTCTTGTTCAGCTGTGTTGTACGATTTTGTTGTATCTACTACGAACTCTGTGATAAATCCAACAACAATGTTGTCTAACCAGAAATCTATTGTGTGAGTAAACTTATTATCAACTCGTTGTAGCTGCACGGTGTCTTCAGGATTCCATTCTAATTGTCTAATCTAATTCGTAGGATGGTTGTCTTTCAATATTTTGATCCACCCCTGTAATATGTGTGGGAACTCACAGAAAAATACTTCATGCAAGTCGGTGAATACGTACTTGTCCAGATATTTACGCGGTGTTAGCTTCGGATTTCTGTTATCTTTCTGCGCAAATTCTAGATCCTTTGTCTTTAACCAGCTTTCTATCTTTGCCTTCATAGGATTCCATGGTCTCAACATCCCCTTTTAGGTTTGCATTATTTTGCCTTCTTTTCGTCCGATCTTGTATGCTTTTGACACGCCTTTTGCATATCTCATATGTTCAATGCCATTGCCTTCCAATGAACCGGCAGCATAACCATATGTTGGATTCTTTCTCTTTTATCTATCTACTCTTATAGGTCTTAAGGGATTCTGATTATGATTCTCATTGACCATTACAAATTGACCTCGGTTTATAACTAAGAAGCTTCCCAACAAAAGCCCTTAAAGACTATCGGCCCCTCTGGTAACCCAGAAGGCAACGCAGTACACGGAGGGCACTGCGCAGTCTCACCCGAGATAGCTCTATGGGTGGATGCAATACTCAGGTGCTTGCAACCTAGGATTGAGCGAGATATTTGCTTGTGTGTCGTACCCTTTATTTAGTCCATTTAACCTCTAGTTGTAATATTCATTCTATGCATACATGTAAAATAACAGATCTACTTTAATTACTTCATTCATTCAACATTTATCAACTAATCAGAACCAAAGACACATTCATTTAGTCACATAACAAAGTGTTACCATGGTTCACCCCCTCCTGGGCTACGTCCACAAAGCTTTGGCTCTCTAGCTTTTATTATAGTTTAGAAAGGTATCACGTCGCGTGTGGTTACAGTCTTAGTCCCTCCTCTTTCCCACAAGCTCCTCGATCCCTGCGAGGTTGACTAGATCACATCAGGCTTTTCAGCCTATGATCTAACCCTCAAGATCGAGTCTCTCATGCCTTCTCTAGCTCACCAGCTTAATGACTTATACAGTCCTTACAATTCCCTTCCTCTATGTCCCTCTCTGTGTCTCGTTTGTCTCTCTCCCCATCTAGATATCTAGCTCTATGTATATATCGCCTCTCCCCTCTCTCCCTCTATCTCTTTGTGTCTCCTAAGTACCACTTATTTATATCTTTGGCCCACCAACCATTACAATGTATTACAAAAACCCTAACCCTAGCGTCGTTAGGTCTTCCATGCATGTGCGTGTGATGTTTTTCCTTCCAGCTGTCTCTTTCCTCTTGCATGCTTCTCTTCCAAAAATGTCCCTTCTTCCTGTTTCGACCTGCATCCAACACACTCCCATAGCATATCCACTTGGATCCATCTCCACTTTGAAAAGTTTATGCAAATTGGGAAATGCAATAACTGGTGCTTGACTAATCTTTCATTTTATCTCATTAAAATATTTTTGTTGATTCTTACCCCACTAGAAACTCTGCCTTCTCTTTTTTATGGCATGGAGTGGTGCAACCATAGCTAAAAGGGATGTTATAAACTTCTGTAGGTACTATGATTCCCCCACAAAGCTCCTAAATTGAGTGACATTAGTAAGATTTGGTCACTTGAGTATGACCTCCATCTTCATAGGATAGATCTTGAGTTCCCCTCCACCAATCGCATACCCCATATACACCAATGATTGATGAACAAATTCACATTTCTTAAGGTTTTCCAACAATTGATGTTTTTTTTCAGATTCTCTAACACTTGCATGAGATGTGAGATATGATCTTCCCTAGTAGAGCTATAAAGCAATATATCATTTAAGTACACTATTACAAATGAATCTAGAAAGATATGAAATACATCATTCATAAAACACATAAATGTAATTTGTGCATTAGATTAACCAAAAAAAAAGGCATTACAAACCATTCATATAGACCTTGCCTTGTCTTAAATGTAGTCTTCCAAGTGTCTTCTGCCTTCAATTGTACTTGATGGTATCCTGATTTGAGATCCAACTTGGTAAAGTACTTGGTATGTTGCAATTGATCTATCAAATCATTGATCTTGGGCAGAGAGTATCGATTCTTGAGGGAAATCTTATTCAAAACTCTATAGTTGATACATATTCTTTGAGTCCCATCCTTCTTAGGTACTATGATGATAGGTGATCCACAAAGTGAGGTGCTTCGTCAAATTACTCCTTGCTCCAATAGTCGATGCAATTATTTCTTCACTTCATTTGGTTTTAGGATGGATTGTTAAGACAACCCAATGTTTGCCAATGGGGAGTTAAGAAACCACTATATTTCATGCTCCACTTCCCTCTTAGGGGGTAACCCTTTAGGCTCCTGGTACACTTCTCTATATGTTTGTGAAAGATCCTCCAATTGATCTTTTTTCTCTTTAGTAAATCCCTTTAGAGATGCATTTACTTTTACTAATTGATCTCCTAGTCAATTCTCTCTTAAGAATAGTAATGCAAGATTCCTAATAGATTTGATCAATTTCTTAGCTTGGTTAGCACATACCAGAGAGATTTTTGATTTACCTTTTGTAATAACCCATTTTCTAATACCTGTCTAAGTGTCAATTTTTTTTTGTTGACTAAACGCAAAGAACTTGATAACACAAATATATTAAGTGCAAATAAATTATCGTCACTTTTGATATGCTTACATGATATTACTAAGCAAGAAAAAATCTAACCATATCAATGGTTAAAGTAACCCTTAACCAATTAATAATGTTATCTGAACTATTAACCATTTCCACATTAAAATGTTGACTCGTTGATTAGTATTCCTAAATAGTATTCATAATATACACTTAATAACCATAATCTTTCAATTAAATAAAATTTAACTAAGTCACACAATAAATTAATTTTTTTTTTGTTTTTGAAGAACTACATCATAAACTATATTCCAACGTGTATATATATATAATACTTACCAAACTAAATCCCTATGATTAAGAACCTACCTTTACTTTAAAAGACCTACTTTATTAAAAATGACGATAATCCAGAATCTAACAATACATCATTAACTTTTTATATAAAGAATTGACATAATGATACATTATTGTGAAGCATAATATTAACCTCAATAGCATTAGACTATCTAAAAATCATCAACGAAATCATTCCTTTATTATTTTATCATTGATAACATCTACAATATGATAGAGTTAGTAAATGTGACATTCCAAGTTTATTATATAGTTTCATTAACAACACAAGCAATATGATCTTGATATTCGTTGCGTTAATAATCCTTAATCAATATAATTGCAAAAGATTATTATAATATGTACGGATCTTATTATAAAATGTCGACTGTATGCTCAGATATTCTTCCACAAGTCAGAAAAAAAATGATGAGGACTAAACGACGACTCGCTAAGAGTTTAATCTTTTCAGGATGAAGGAATTATTATTATAAAGTGCGGAAGCAATTAAATTATAATTAATACAATCTATAAGGATTAAAATAGGCATTCCTATTTACAATGGTACCAAAAGGAAAATCACATAAGTTATTATATATATATATATATTCTCTCTTTTTTTTTAAATCAACTTGCATAAGTCCAAAACTGCTAACTGTTATCGAAGAAGCAAATTTTAAATTTATACAAAGATTATAGCATAAGAATAATATAAATATCAAAATTTATTTGACAGATCAATCTCTAATGAGTAATAGATATTGATCTATAGTAGTTGCACAAAACTTATCAATGTTCTCGATTATCTGAATAAAATCATAATCATAATATAACCAACAACAAATCATATGTATATCAGTCATATTGAACGACTACAACATTCTTCCAAATTTACAATTTGACAAAAATTATCAACGAGAGAAATAGATCATTTAGCAATATCGTAACCGGAAGTTGGTGATTCGTAGAGCGATCTTCAATCTGATATTGTGTGCGTCCTATCCATTCGCCTGCCAATCTCAAGACTACATCGGTACCTCCTAGCCAACACTAGGGGTACTCTTCTTCCCCCTTAGCCCCCCGAGCCGCAAAGGGGCCACACACAAGAACCAGAAAAACAATAGCTCCAAATATTGTCTTGCAAGGAAGAGCTTCCACAAGCTTGGCATCTCAACTCTCACAAGTAAAACACAGTGAAACAAAATTTTGGTAGCATAACAATACTAAGAAAAGTGAGATCTATTTCCCCTCTTCTACATTTCCTTTATAGAAAAATCCTCAATGACACATTTTATCATGCACAAATAATTAATTTAATTATGGTTATTCACTCACATACTTGTCACACTCTCCCCAACTTGCACAAGTAGTTACCCTTTTATTTTATTTAAATATCAATTTTCCCTCACATTCCCCAATGTGTTCCTATATTTTCTCTTAGATGTCTCTTAGTTCCCCAAATTCTCATTTAATGAGTGTCCCCTAACTAGATCTTAGTTTGAGTTGGTTTAGGAGTCTCATTTTAGTTAGACTTAGTGGTAGATTGACTCAAGATACCATTCTATGTCTACACCTATGCTCTCATGTTTTAATTTCTTTCTCTTTTTTTATTAAATCCCTTTTATTATTTTCATGCACACATGTGCATTTTACCCAATCTTTAATTGTTATTCCCCTTTTTCCTAGAGTTGGATTTTATCTCAATTCTTTTTAATTTGTTTAATATTTTTATTTAGTCCCTTATTTAAACTTAGACTTAGACTTAGGCTTAGACTCTTGTTAGGCTTCTAAGCTTATAATTTACTGACTAATTAATATTTTATTCTAACAAGGTTTTAACATTTCATTATTTTCTAGGTCACTTAGATTTATTAAATCACATTTAATTACGCAACGTGCCCTTCAAGACGCACCTCCATGCTCCAAGGGTGCCACTTGTCTTTGACTGGTTTTGGAAGTTTGTCCGACCCTTGGATTCAACACTCCATTTGGTCGACCTTCTGAGAGACTAAAGGCTTCTAAGGAATAAGGATTTTGCCTTATTGCGCGCCCCTTAGATTTCCTCGTGAGCGACTGTCTCAGTCTGCCCTCACGGAATCGTGTACCTCTTGAACTAGGTAATCGTTAACCTACAGTTCAGGTCACGATGAGAGTGCTAGTAGGCTGTGATAGGGATGTTGCCACACCTCTCCCTCAAATTTCTGGTTTCTGTGCATGACCCCTTCACTCCTTATGTGAGTCGGATTAACAAGCGTCGCCAAGCCTGCCTCCACTGACAAGAATATTGTCAATAATCCATATACATAAATCATACTATAATCAATCATATATCACATGTGCGTAAAATGAAATACTCAAACAAAATGCAATCCACTCCCTGACTCAATCCAGAGTTCAAGGAAGTCCATTGATGCCATCAACATCCATAACCTGTCATGTGTCTTTCACACTCAAGAGAACTCATCAATAATATATGTCAATACATATACATTTGAAAGTAACAATAAATCACAATACATCATCACCATCATATATAACTCATAATTTAAACAAAATCATAATGCACCATAACCAGATCCCTTGCACGCAAGTGTCCTCAAAGAATAAGTCAATATAAGTGTGATCAATAGAATGGGATGTTACACCTTTGTGGGCATTAATGATGAAGAACTTTCCATCCTTAATCAAGTGGTACTAGTTTTCTCTCCTCGCGAAGATTTCATCCTTCGGGTACTTGTAGGGGCTTCTAAACACTACACCACATACATCAACTGGCACTATGTGTACCTCTGCTTCATCGATATAGTTTTCACTTATGGAAAATTTGATCTTACACTACTTAGTAACCTTGAGCTCTACATCCTTGTTTACCCATCCCAATGGATATGATTGAAGATGGTCATGAACATCCAATCAAATCTTGTTGATTAGATTTCCTACTATGAGGTTGGTTTGTCAACTAGAATCAAATAAAGAATCCACGTTTGTCTTATTGACCTAGATATTAATATGGAAGATTTTAGTGATCTCCTTCTCTTTTTAGATGAAGGCTACTCATATCACCTCCTTCTACATTGTAGTGCAAAAAAAAATTCATCTACATCCTAGCTTCTCTCTACCCGGTTGCTTAAATCTACAGCTAGCATGTTCTTCTTCTTGGCATCCTTCTTGTGATTCTTTGGATTAAGCTATGGATGTAGCTTCCAACACTTATCTTTGGTGTGACCATTGGTATTACAATGGTTATAATGGTTGTTTGGATCCTTGCATTTATGTGTAGCGGTTGTTGTCTTATTTTCCTTTCTTTTTCACTTCTTATTTCCCTCCTTGGAAGCACATTGGTGGTCTTTCTGCTTGAAACCACCTAGTAGTCCTTTATTTTTTCCCATAATCTCCAAATATTGTGCTTGCACACAAGCCTCATCAAATTTCATAGGATTAAAGAGCATTAATTGCCTTATTAAATGACTATGTAGAACACCTAGATACTTAAGGAGTACATTCGGGCTCTTAGGAGATATACCCAAGATTATGGCTATTTTTTCTAAACTCGGTGGTGTACTCTTGCACACTTTTCCCTTAATTATGTCGGAAGTAATACCAACAAATCCATTGGTCCTCTTCATACCCAATAGTGTATAAATAATACTTAATGAGGTTTTTAAACACCGCCCACTTAGTTACTCAGGGATCACCCTCTAGCCTAAGCATCTATGTGTGACTTTCCCACCAACTTTGAGGATGGACCTCTTACTTTAGTTGGACAAATTAAATATTTTTCTCTTCTCATGTGTACGAACATCGAAATAAACTTCTAACTATTGCAACCATTGATTCAACTTAGCATCATCAATATCACCTTGGTATGGTTTGATATTCACTTTCTCTTCCACTTTAAATAGAGATTGGGAGAAAGTGATGGTGCTAGAACTGTCTCTATTTCTCTAGATATTTTTTCTCCTTCTTCTATGAGTCATTATTATCTCCAAATTTGTCTTCCAAGCAAGCTCCTAAGTTAGATATGTCGAACCCCCAAAAAGTTCCAAACTTATTCTCAAGAGCCACCATGAGAATGGGCATGTTGTGAGAAATTTCAACTATTTTTGCTTCCATCGTGGAAAATACTTCCTCTAACTCATCCCTTGGATTGCTACTATACTCATTTGCCATGGCTAGGGTTTTGAGACTTATTTCTTATGCCAGTTCCCGGATCCTACAAATTCCCACAAAAAAACCCAAAGAAAGCTACTCTAACATCAATATGATCTATAAATTGCCATAGGTATTCCATTGGAACAATTCGTCGACAAATCTTACAAGTTTATGCAATCTACTATTATGCAATTCTTTATTTAAGATTTTGATTTAATGTTACTAGGTTAATGCATGAAAATATTCAAATAAATGAAATTGAATTGAAATAAACTAAGCGAATAACACACCATCCACACAATGAACACAAGATGTACCCAAGGGAAACCCAATATGAGAAAGACCCATCTATAAGGTGAAGCCTATGCTCTATTTTTTCTTCTCGGCTATTAAATGAAAATATAAAGAAAGGGGCTCTCACTATGGAGTTGACATGGACATTGTGGCTAATATGCTTACTACATGATCTTCTACTTCCTTTGTTCTACTTCAATATCCCACTTCTATATGCCCTTCTCAACTATGGAACAATAACAATATAATAAGAATGGAATCCCTTCCCATCCTAGTGGCTCTATATTTAATATGTCTTACTAGTTGTCTAGGGTCAGGTTTAGGGTTTTTGCATGCCTCAACCCCCAATCAATGTTAGGGTTTTGGACCCTTTAGAATCTTCTTGAAATTCCATAGGTAACTAGTTCCACATGTATGAGTAATGTGAGCTAACATGACATCCACTCAAAATCATGGTGGTCAATAGGATAGGTCAACATATAAGAGGAAATTTTTTTGCATACAAACTTTGATTGAGGTGATCTTCACATTGTTGGAAAGATATCAATGTGTAGAATAATGTTAAGAGGCTATAACTTTGTTCAAAAAAATTTAACCCCAAAAAACATTATTTAAGGCCTCAAATGGTTTTGGAAAGGTTCTAGACAAATGGTTTTGGAAAGGTTCTAGACCTCAAATCACCAAAGTGAGACTTGCCCCTAAAATGGTCCCTACAAGCCAATAGCTCCAATTTTCCACCCAGAAATTACCAAAATAGATGACAAATTACATAATGATCCTTTTTATATCAATAATGCCTAACCTAGCATGGATCATCAAGTGAGGCCAAACAATAAAAAAGACAACCAACCTGGAGAATTGACCGTGAGGCCTCTTGCATTAATATTGCAATACTCAACCACTCAAGCTAACCCATTGGACTATCTATTGTCCACTCTTATGTGTTGCATGTATTCATTTTTGAGCTGTTATATGCAAAATAAGAAAAATTTAGATGTTAATGTCAATTTTTATTTCTTTCACATCAATAATTTTTTTATTTAATAAAAAACTAATAATCGATCACATGTCTTTGTGACACTCTATTGTTGGATTGGCTATTAACACTCCTTGATTGTCTAATTGGTGTTGGGTATTTTGTCACTGGGGTGTGCCAAAATCCCCTACTTAGAAGTTGTGTAAACTATATAGTGAACAAAATATAAATAGAAGAAAATGACAATATTCAAGCAATCCATTCCATAACTTATCTTATGAAATAAACAAGGTATAAATAAAGAAACTAGCATCTAATATTCAAAACATAAGACGAGGTAAAAGAATAATGAATATTTTATTACAACAATGGAAAGAAAACTTACAATGAACACCTTGATGATGGCTTGATGTAGTTAGATGGGTTCTAAAGCCACCTTTAGGGATCAATCCTACAATCCATAAAAAATGATAACAAGGGGAAAGTATTATTCACTCTACAAACCCTTGCATAAATTTGGAAAAAAATGAAATGTTATATCGATAAACACACACCTAGGAAATGAAAAATGTGGGTAGTAATTAATCCCTTCCTTACTACTAGAAAAAATATTCAATTTCAATGCCATTGAGTCTTTGGCTCTTTTCCAATCAATGCTTGGCCCTCTCTAACTCCTTAGCTCTCAACCTTGACAGGTGAAAAGAGCGATAACCCCCAAAAAATTGGTTTTCCACCTACTTTTCCATGGAACAATGATTAATACTTGTCAACTCATGATTTTTTCAAATTAATAGTGAATTTTATTATTAAGTGTGATAGTTTGATTTTTGGAATTACTTGTGATTATTACTTGGTGCTTAATCCTTTTGATGTTGTGATCGAGATTAATTTTGTTAGTCATATCTTTTTTCATCTATGGTACAAACCCATCCTTTCCATTGTATGCTCATTGATGCCTCAAGAAACAAATACATTTATTACATGTTATTGCACAATTTGTACTTGTCCAAGCCCAAGACAAGTAAATAAAATCTTGTGTAACTACAAGATAACCCACCACTGTCACCTTAGTAGGAAATCCCCACGTTTTAGGGATGTAATGAGGTCCAGCCCAGGGAAGGCGTCCCCAGTAACCTCAAGGAATCAAATAGAAAGGGTGTAGCCAAGTTTGGAGGTTCCTCTCGCTAGTTACCTAAGTCAAAAGGTATAAGTCTCTGAAATTGAGGCAAAGGAGGAGTTTTGTGTACTTTCCTGGAACAAGAACAATACAAATTGTATATATAACACTTTTCAAGTACCAATATGATAAAATACCTCAACATATAGTAGACAACGTAAATATACAATGGATAAAGTAAAATTGCATCTAGATGGTGGTTTATAATAACAATTAGGATTTTGTAACAGCCACAAGAAATATAGATCAGAATTGCATGAAAAGACAGTGAAAAATCAACATTTATCCAATAGATCAATAAGCACTTATTCCAAGCAATTTTAGAGTATGTTAGCTATGAGTTAAAGTGAATTATGCAGCAAAATGAAGCAAATTAGATGGTTGTAGCAGTGTTTTTCAACAACAACAAATTAATTAGTGAATTAGGCTAAACTGGGGTTAGGAAAAGTTAGTAAAAGTCTTAGAGAATAGAGTATGAGAGTTGTTAGATCAATTCCTTCACAAGAAAGCAATGAAACTAGTGCCTTTTGGGCTTATGGAGTCAATTACAACAATAATATAACTTGGAGAAATAAATGGTGATAGTAATGTTCTAAGGATGATCAGATGAAATTGAGGAGCTGCACTTTTAGGGACTCAACTTCAAACCTCAAAAGATGAATTTGCTAGAGAGCAATCTCTTTTGGGGTCTAGTGAATCCTTCTTCTTCCTTAGACTCTTGAAATATATAGCAACAAGTTTCTAGAACAACTAGCACTTTAGGGTTTTAGAAGCCTACTCTAGACAAGATTCTCTTAACAATTTAATAAGTGGAATGATCTAGAGAGAGGAAGAAACACCTTGTGTTCCTCTCCTAGGGTTTTAAGCAAACAATTTCACATTCTTCAATATGAACAAGTAAAATTTACCATAAACATTCAATGCATGAAATGAAAATTGCATATTTTACTTAATTCGCCAAGAATAATCAAGCACAAACCCTAGTTGTAGATTTTGTCACCAAGAACAAGCCAAGAGACATCCAAAATTATCTCCTCCAAGCCTAGCACATGAGTAAAAAGATCCAAGTGTGTCAAAGAGGGTGAAAATTTTAGTCCTATCCTCTTGTGTGAGGAAGAGTTATGATGAAAAAAGAAAAATGGTAAGGCCTCTATTTATATGAGGCCTTGCAAACCATATTTTTCCACTTTTAAAGTAACCTTAAAAATATAAGAGGGCCAACCTCAAAATTTGCCCTTATAATTATAAATTTTAGAGTGTGCATCAAAATATCCCTTTAAAGGATGATGTCATGCCCTTCTAGGGTGATGTTGAGCTTCTAATGTGGAACATTGGGCTGGAAAATTGAAACGCTTAACCTTCAAAGGCCCTAGATCAAGCCCACACATGTCATGTTTCCATACCAAACCCTCCTCCATCAAAGTATCAATCCCTAGGTGACTTCATGGGCTAGTAAGGTGATATTAGAGTGCCTCCAAAGGCAACGACCTCCTTCTTCAATGTGAAAATGGTGATCACAAGCCTGCCCCAGACGTGGGGTTTTTACATCCATCCTTGGGCTCCAAATCATTCATGAAGGTCCCGAAAAAATAATTTCCTCATGAATACATGTCCACCGGGAAAGGTCCTGTAAATACAAACATATGCACACTCCAAGGGTCCATAAGTCACAAGGATCATGCCAAATAATCCACATATAATAATGGAACTACCAAAACATGTGCATCAAACTCCCTTTTCAAACTAAACAAATTCTCAAAGACCTTATACAATTTGTCAAATTTTGGTGTGGGAGGGGTGTCAAGCCATCCTATTGGGTCAGCCAATCCCCAAATCCAAGGTTTTTCCCAAGGGAAACCTATATAAGTCATGTGTGAGTATGAGTTGGAATGGGGTAAGACTTATGAGCATGGGGTTCATGACATACAAGGGTTTGTATTGTCTCATCTATGGGTGCCTTTGTAGAGGGTGTACTTCCCTTCGTCCGCGATGCAACATTTTTCCAAGTCCACTTGCCATTAATTTATTAGAGTGTAGCCAACTTGAAGATAATAAGGGGCACCAAAAGGAAATGCATAGCCCACATACGCTCTACCCATCATGCTTCCCCAAGTTGAAGACAATAAGGGGCACTAAAAAGGAAATGCATAGCCCAAATATGATCTACGACTGTTGGCATGATTGATTAATTAGTTATTTATTTCATGGGTCCCTCACTTCTTCGAGAAGCATTTCATTGTTCTAGGGATCCCTGGGAAAGCATATGGAATGTTTATGATTGGATTTTATCTTTTTCTAACTACATTTCCCTTTGGGCCTTCAACCCCTTCTTCCTATGAAATGAGGTACAATCCCTTCTTGGGCCAGTGCACCCGAAAACCCAAAGGATGAGGAGATGAAATGGAAATATTATGGAAAGTGATAAGCATGATTGGAAACAATATGATGACTCTTCAAGGAACCCCCAGTAGCACCTCATTCTCGAGGGTGACCAACTTACTAAGACATAATGACACCCACTAAGGTTAAATAAGGAAAAAGGTATAATTTCCGAGAAAACATTATGTAATCAAGAAAGAATTCTTTACAACATATTCAAATGCTTCAATTATTAGAGTGACACTTACCATGATATTAGACTTATTACCTCATGAAGCAAGACCCATTGTCCTTTGGGGCCAGGCCGGTGTGATGGATGTTGCTCTGTTGTTGGTGATGATTGATAGTGTAAATAAAAATAGGAGGGGCCCTACGGGGCTTTGCTAGTCAATCTAGCTCTCAGCACTCCATGTTTGCTACCTGTGGGCCTCGAGACATGATCTCCTTAGTTACCCCTAGTCTGAGGGGTTAACACTACCAACATCAAACATGTTGAGGAAAATCTTAAGGACATGCTTGAAGACATCGAGGAGGTACAACCAAATAATAATAGATACATTATCGAAGATGTAGAATGCACAAGATATCATGATTATAAAGGCACAATGAATCCATACCATTGGTTGAACTAGTGGATATGTGCATAATTCTATGCAAGATAAGAAGTAGGAACTAACTTAATTGACCACAATCATAGAAGAAGTAATGGAGTCATTCAGGACCTTATTACGTGCAGTATTTTTATTATTTTTCTCTCCTAGGATTGTCCAAATTTATGATAAACTTAGACATAAAATTGATTTTGTAAATTCATTAAATGAAAATGTTATTTTTCATAAATACTTTGAATTACAATCAACTCATACAAGGATAGGAGAGTATTTGAAGAGTCAAGAGGGAATTTGAAAGGTTATGATTTGTAACTCATGTTTTGGGTCTCTTATATAAACAATGTATTGGGCCATTGTCAAATAGATTTTTGAGGAAAAGGAGGAACTTGAGAGGAGGATTGTGTATATAATTCCAAGATCCTTTTGGGAGAACATAATACGATTACATAGATTTGTGGTGAAATATTGTGTTAATTTATTTATTGCAAACTCTCATGGATGATCTATAAGTATTTTATTTTGATTGTATGATTCGTTAAGTTTTATCTTTGCTTTTATGTTTGCATGAATATTGAATTCATTAAATGTTAATTTTGAATTGATTGGGTTTGTGTAAGTTTAGTATATTTCAATCTATGGAGGAGTAGTAATGTGTCTTTCAATTTCTTCATGACATCATTTAATTTCTTTGTTATTAGCTTAAAATATTTTTTCTCTCGCGCTTTCATTTCTTGATTTACTTTTTCCTACAACACAGTTAAAACAATAATTGAAAAAAATATATAAAATATAAAACCTTAGGATATAATATAGTTTGATGCATGGATTCATGCATCAAATCATGATGCTCATTTCATTTAGAACATCAAAATGAGAGTAGATTTAGAATAACATTTTGTACTCTTGATCAAATGAGACAATTTAAATTGTTATGCAACACAAACAAAACTATGGCAATTGAGAAGTCATAACTCTTTTCATTCATCTCCATTTTCATTGTTTCCTTGTGAATGTACATAATGTACAAATAATGCACATATGCAATCTAAAATGGATACTTAGTAGAAACAACTAGTATTCTTATGTATTCTAAAGCTAAGGCAATATTGAATACTAACTCAGGATCATGGATATATATCCAAATATATAACAACTATACATATTTTCCACAATAACATGCATAAATGTTCACACCCGTACTCGTTCTACCAATATTAATTTTTCAAGTCATATTCTTCAATTGTTTAGTAGCTAGCAACATTTTTTGTATGCAAATCAATATGTGGCTAATGAATTAAAATAAGCGCATGCAAACATTCTATTTCAATGTGCAAGTAAAGAATGTAGATTAATTATGTTTAACAATTAATCATTTTCTTGAATCATTAATACTCAATACCAACAAATCCCAAAGCAGATGTTTGTTGGTGGAAAGCCACACCAAAAGATTTCATCACCATAAGTAAATACACTTGCCAACAAGAATTTGGAATAGGCAAGGATTCTTAGATAGGCTTTGAAGCTAAAGGGTTTTCATGAACTTGTGGGCTATGCAAATGACAAAGAATCCCTAGACATAGGTCAAGATCCTTTCATAGAAAAACAAAATGATTCCAAAGCTTGATTCCAAGGTCGCAATCCCAATAAAGTTTGAAAATAATGAAGAGGAATCAAATTTGCATCATGAGATGGTACATTAAATCCATAAGAAAACTAATTTCTCAAATTCAATAATGAGAAATATGCCAAAAGGTTCAATAATTCAATTATGGGTCAATATATCATACACATCGTTCCCAAAAGGTTCTATAAGTGCATTGATTGAATAGATAGAGAAAGAATGCAACCTTTTTTTTATGGAAGAAATCGTAGGAAACCCCCGAGTACTTCCCCTCATTTTGTAGATGGTAAACAAGGTAAATCATCGGCCTGATTACGGGCCTAACCCAGTGGTGACATCGAGTGAGGCTCAACAATATCATCAAGAGAAACAATAGATGGTTAAGGATTTGACAATGAGACCTCATTCGAAATAACCATAGCACTCAACCACTCGAGATAACCATCGAGCTGGGAAAGAATACAACTTATTTGTATGATCTTGGATAAATCAAAGAGAAGCTAGAAACGATCATGGATTGTCAAAATCACAAGCATAACACAATAGACAAATAAATATGAGGATGTGGCTTCATATACCACTAAGAAATCAAATTCCACTCAAATACTTGAATATAAACAATGGGCAAGTAGAACTATTAATTGTGTGTAAGTTGGGGTTTAACAATTTTAGTGAAGGAGTAGCACATACAATTGACAAAACTTATGGATGAAAAAGTGGGGAAAACCAATGCATGGATAATGGTTTTAAAGGTATGGATATGGGAACAAAGAGAAATGATGAGTAGATTAAATCTTAAAGCAACAAAATATACATGCAGAACAATCATCCAAGTTGTAAATTTCCATTCAAACAATTGAAACCAATGCACAAAAACTACTTGTAATTTGATATTTCAAGCATAGAGAAAGAGCCTACCTTGAAATGGACTAAAGGAAGAAGAATCCCATAAAATTTCTAGTTGTGTGCCCAACACCCAAAGCAATTCCAACTCTAGATCAAGGTCCACTCCACTCGAGGCAAGGTTCCTTTCATTTAAGTTGAATTGTCTTGTATGGTCTTAGGAATCAATTACAAGGTTAGATGATGCAATGATCGAACAAAATGTACAAAGGTAGTGATAGAGTTCTCTTGGAACATATTAGATGACATGGAAAAGGTAGTGATAGAGTTCACTTTACTTTTGAAAGGAAAAGGAACATATTAGATGACATGGATATCAATGGATGGCTCATAATATTTAGGCTAGATTAGCTTTTGGGATAAAATGTTGAAAACTAAGAACAAATAGCAAACATTTACAACTAGGAATATGTTGAATGTAAGGCAATAGCAACCATTTACAACTAGGAATATGTTGAATGTGAGGCAAGATGATTATGTTCCGGTTGGAACTCAAAATAACTTGGTTTTGTAGACCATGATCATAAAAAAGGATTTGTTATCAAACTCAACAATCTTTAGTTTGTTGGAGGATTATATTTTATCATGAATGAATAAGTAAATAATGGTTCAAATGTTTTTAAAAAACACAACAAAAGAGACAAATTGCAATACCAAATCTCTGTACATTTTATAAAATGTATGCATGGAAAAGATAAAATGTCTTGGGATGGACCATCCACAGTGCATATTTATACATATTTATATTTTATATAGATTAAATTAGTTTAGGGTTAGAAATCCTAGTTTATTAGAAATCATCTTTGTAACCTATCAAGAATAATTAGTTAATAATAGCAAACCAAGATCCATTGGCTCTTCTTGTAAATCAGATGAAGAGGAGAAAGAAAATATGGAAAAGAGGGAAAAACTAAGATGATAAAAGTAAATGTATATCAGAAAGTAAACAAAAGACAAAGTAAAAACAAATAAGAGAAAATTTTGTAATTTTATTATTTATTATTATAGATATAGACATAGATATATACACACAAAAGGGAATCTCTATGAATTCATGGGATGTACCATTTATGATAGAGGAAGTTATTCTTAACCCTACCAATATGATTACTCAACTATAATGTACTTAACCAACAAACAAAAAATAGAACTCAAACAATATTCAAAGAAATATAAGTGTAGAAAATAAAATACAAGAGATAATGAGATTAAACTTGCATAATATAACCCTTGAATTTATAATTCCAAAAGAGAGAACAATGTTCATGGGTCTCTTCAATGGGGCAACCTCCTTTGAGCAGATATTCAATACAATAACAATCCTTGAAAAAACATGACATAGCCTTCTAGCTCTATAAATAGTTGTTTATTAGCAAAACCCTAACTACTCATGGTCCCATCATTAATGAGTACCAACCACCTAGTGGGATTTATTTAACAAGGATGATCCATTTACACTAACTATACACTAACTATGTAATGGGCCTTATTCAAAGAAGATGGCCTTATACATTAATTGACTAACTCCTAAGTACACTAAAATGGGCAGGTTAGGGTAGGCCCCTAACATACCCTTCCCCTTCACAAGAAACCTTATCCTCAAAGTTAGAGGTGTAGAAATTGTTGTAAAATCATTGTTGGTTCTCAAGTGGCATCTTCAAGCTACATATCCTTCCATTATATCAAGACTTCCATAATATTGCATTGGTAGAGTTAGCGCTCTCTTATGGCTAGTACTGCTTCTGGTTATAGCCAAATGGACCCTTCATCATCAAGTTCTAGAACGCTAGTCTAAATTTGGCAATTCATCCCCTCTACCTTCTTCAAATATGACACATGAAAGACTAAATGAATCTTGGAGTGGGTAGGAAGAGTCAATCTATAGGCAACTTATCCAATGCTCTAGAGGATTTGCTGGGGTGCATAGAACTTTGATGCTAGATTTTTGTGGCACTTGTCTTTGAGAGAGGTATAATTATAGGGATTAAGGAGAAGAAAGGCCTTATTCCCTTTGGAAAAATAATGCTCAGAGTGATGTTGGTCAACTTTTTGCTTCATTCTATTTTGAGCCAAAGTGAGATTATCCTTAACTATGTGGAGAATGGTTTCTTTGGTGTGAAGCATGTGATCTACTTCCTAAAACTTGGATGTTCTTGGTAAATATGAAGCTATGCAGGGGGGTTTTGGCCATAGATATCTTCATATGGTATCATTTTGGTAGTGTCATTGCACAAGTTGTAGGTTGGGCAAAGCTCGACCCAACCACCAAATGGCGACAACTAAGAGAGAACCTACCCACTGTCACCTTAGGTAGGTGTTCCTATCAGTTTAAAGGTGAAGTGGTCACCTCAAGGGGGGAGTCCCGGTGACCCTAAGTGGGAATGAGATGGAAAGTGTGATGTATGAATGGATGCCCATATAGGTCAAGTTTCTATGTATGGAAAAGGGTTGAGAGTTTCCAAGAAATAATAGACCTTGCAAATGTTGATTGTACCTGACCGAGACACAAGGAAAACAATGATACAAACCCAAGTATGTGATGGACAAGAAAGTTAAGATTTATTTCCCAGATTGCAGCAGTTAGCAACAGTATATATTAGTAATAAAAATGATAATGAATGTTGCAAAGTAGGTTGCTAAAATCCTAGTTGAAAGAGCAAGAGATAAACTAGAAACAACTAGATCAAACCAAGCAAGATAGCATTAGACTTTAGCAATGAAAGAAGGTTGTAATAAAAGGTGTTTGCAGAAATATTTTGCATCCTTATGGCTGTATCAAACTTTTTGTTGCAGTTGTAAATTCAACCACCAAAACTCACAAACAATCCACCCAAAAATTGCACTAGACCAAGTAGAATAAAATGGCAAACTCTTAGTTAATTCTGACAGTTGAAAAGCAAGTTATAAGTGAAAGAGTGTTAGGGTTTCTGCAGCCCTAATGGCTGAAGATAAAATTTTATAACATAATAAAGAAATACCCTTTAGAGGGGACACCCTAGTGGCTAAAAGGTTCTCTAGGCACAAGGAACAAAACCCAGATTGCAGAAAGTTGAAATGACCGAAAATCATGTTTCCCAATGCAACTATTTTATTTCTCCAATGCAAAAAGTAAATGATTAGTGCCTTCACTATTGGGTTATGGAGTCAAAGAGTGAGTTAACTATACTACTTCCTTGGGGGTGTAAACCCTCTTACTCCCCAAGGCAAGTAAAGCCAACTAGGAAAAGTGCTAGAAGGGTGTAAGCCCTTTTAGCACTCCTAACACTTCCTTAAGTAATAAATTATTTCCAAGACAAAATTGATGAACTTACTGGGGTTGTATGTACTTATACTCCCCAAGAAGTTCAACTAGTTAACCTTGCAACTAAGAAAAATAGATAATAACAAGATGAAACCCTTCAACTAGAGCAAGAATCAACAAGATAAACTTCTACTTTACCAAGAGTTATCCACCAATATGCAAGAGAAATGATCCATAGGAGGTAGTGCATCACTTCCTTTCACCAATATCAAAGTAAACCATGACAAAATGCAAAAGAGAGAGAAAATCCCCAAGAGTAGTGAAAATTTCAGCCAAGTACTTCTCACAATGGGAGAGTTATGTTATGAAATGAGATTCACATGATCTCTATTTATACAAAAGTCTTAAAACATAGTTTGTCCACTTAGCAAGGGTAAAACATAAGACACAGGGTCAACAACCCTTATCTTACCCCTTGAACCAAATAATAATATTTATTTTTCACTTTAACACATTAGAAACCCTAAAAATAAGATGGCGTCACCCATTTAGGGGACGTTTTGACACTTTTCCAAGTCGTTGGAGAAGAATAAAGTAGTTGGGGCTCCTTAAGCCTCCTATTCATGTGCTAGGGTCAATCCATGTCTCCTCCAGTCAAAATATTCCAAGTGTCAATGTGCAATAACTCCATCACCATCAAACCCCCTTAAGCATGACGTCAAGCCTCAAAAGATGATGTTTTGCCTCTCCTAGGCAAGTCGTTTGGGTAATAGGGGTTGGGTAAGATCCTCTAGGATGTCATGTAAGCCTCCAAAGGCACGTCTCTATGATCCAGTATATGGGCATACATCATCCAACCTGTGGGATTTTTTCCCCATGGAAGCCCAAGCTAGGCTTGTTCTCCCAAAATTGGCCACCAAGCAAGGTCCTGCAAAACAAAATGGTATGCCCTCCAAAGATCTTAATTCAAAGATAACATGACAAGTGTAAACCACATATAATAAGCAATGCACCTAAACATGTGCATCAAAACTTCCTTGTTAAATTAAACAAATTCTCCAAGACCCTATACAATTGACCAAGTTTAGGTATGGGAGGGGTGTCATAAAAGTCTTATCGGGTAGACCAAAACCCTCAAGTAGGGAATTCTCCCAAGGATGATGTTTTCAAGGTTATGTAGTGGACGATGAGGTGGAAGGGGTTTAGACTTCATAGGTCAATGGCTTTCATGACACACAAGGGATCGTATTATCTTATTTATGGGTGCCTTTGTAGGGGGTGTGTTGCACCTTCTTCCTCAATACAACATTTTTCCAAGCCCATTCATTGCCATTTATTAATTAATTAAAGATCCAAACATGTGTGCACTCCCAATAGTGAATCGATTATCTTGGGGGGGTAGTAACACAGTGTCACTTGAACAAAGAGGTCCACACAGTGCCATAGGGGTAACCATATAAAGCATTGTAACGCACTTGTGTTAGTCTTATTTCCAAGTGGGATATTTATTATGTGTTTGATACTGTGCGGGTCTTCAATTATTTTAAGAGAATAATTTCATCATTCTTTAAAACCTGATTGGGCGAGCATCTAGAAGGTTTGTTTTAGGCTCTTATCTTTTGCCAGCAACCATCCCCTGGGCCTTCAGTCCCTTCTTCCAATGAAATGAGGTACATGCCCTTCTTGGGTCACTAAAGTCAAAGGGCCTAGAAGAGGGAAATATGATGGGAATGTAATGAGCAGAAAGTGGTAAGTATGGTTGGGAATGGTACGACAACCCCTTAAGGGACCCTTAGTCACAAACCTTCCCCAAAGGTTGGCCACTTACTAGGGAATCTATGACACTCACCAAGGTGAAACAAGGTCAAAAGCATAATTTCCAAGCAGACATTCTATAATCAAAAGCAGCTTAAATACAACATGTTTAAATGTCTCAAATATTAGGGTGATTACATACCAAAATACTTGACTTGTACCACATGGAGCAAGACCCAGCTGCCTTCTAGATGCTAGCATGTGTGGTGGATGCGCTAACAATGTATCAAAATGTGGTGATAGAGTGGGTTTCAGTATGTGCAAGTAGACACTTCTAGTCATGTGATATCTCTCCACTCCATATCTGCAACATGAGGGCCTTGAGACATCATCTCCTTAGTTATCCCACAAAATGGGGATAACATATGGCTCCTACTTGGGGACATGTGCTCGTCGTAAAGGGCATGAGAACCGCAACATATCCTGGTAGACCTGTGCCTACACTGAAACATAAAACCATAAAATATATGGTGGTTCTATCACCCTTCGTCCATATACATCAAAACCAAAAATGAAAACTAACATAGGAAAGAAAATTTCAGCATTTTTTCAAAAATTCCTAAACTAAACATGAAATCAATATGCAAGTAGAGCAAAATGAAATATGAAATGCATCTAAACTAATATGAGAAATCAAGATGCAAATGCAAGGAAAGAAAGATGGCTTACCTACTTACTTGGGTCCTGAATATCAAGCGATAGGTGATGCCAGGTGAAGTCATACAACCAGTGCAACCAGTTGATCATCTCGTCAAAGTATCTCCCCTTGTGCTTAATTATGTAAAACAACAAGCATAAGTCAAGCACGTAATGATCATGAGCATAAATAGATATATAATTGGTCATGAAATGAAACTCATGGATATGGGTGGGAGGGAGTAAATCTTGCTAGAAAAAATATCCGCAACTCTGATCATCCAAGGAATCCTGCCTGAATTGATAGCCACAATCTCGACCAATCCATCTCTACATAGGGCTAATATATGTAGACGATTACTCATATTCATCCTCATAAACATGATTGTTGCTTCCTAAAGACCGAGAAGATATGAGATATCCCAAGAAGACCTCATGTTTTCTCTAAGAAGAGGAAATGAGGTAAGGGACAGGCTCAGGTCTAGAAAAAGAAAAATGTGCCCTCTTCATCTGTGAATCCCTATAGAAATCCTCAATATGAAAATACTTCCTCTTTGTAGAGTGAGCCTCTGATCACTCTGAGATGGCCACATCCTGGTATTCTTCCAAAATTGAGGATGAAAGTGGTTGAGAGTCCTCAAACAACAAGTCTACATCCCCAAAAATATATGCATCACAAGTCTCAAGGGATGACTAAAAATCATCCTAAAAATTCCATGACTTGTCATCCTCGAATAAATATGTAATTATGTCATCATCAGGTTGCCAAACATATGAATCGTATACGCATGAAAAGTAGTCCTCTCCATATGACAACTCAAACCCCTTTTCTTGAGGGTTGCCCTCAATGTCGTAAATGGGGTCTCTATAAAAAATGAGATGACTAAAATCCCACCTGCGTCTGCCAATCTGTATGAAAGTGTCTATATGCTCATCAACCATATCTAAAGGTTATTTCATAAGACCATCAGCATGACTGAAAATGACCATCTCTTTGTCTTCGTGTGCAGGATCTTCAAATTTTTCATTACTGAGGCTAGTTGTTTCTTCAACTTCTTGAACAGGAGGACCGAATGGTTGTAAAACCTCAACTTCATCAGGCAGGAGAAAAGATAGTGATGCCTCAATGTGTTGTGCTTCTTCAAGATTCTTTTTCCTCTTCATGGGCACCCTCTTCCATCGCTTCTTCATTACACGAGGCTTGATCCTTACTGCAAACTGCTTTCTTTGCATTTTTTCAAAAGGATTTTTTGTATCTGAGGGCTCCTCTAATACTTGTTTACTTCCACAATCATGGAACAAAGCATCATCAAAGTTTTCAAAAGGATTGCAACTCATCATGTTCTCTTCTTTATGAGCAAGAGAAGCAGAGGCTTAGATGTCTTCATCAAGTGGAAGGGCATATATAAGCGCTTCATCTTCATCAAATGCCTCGTCTGGATCTATAACATGATAAACTTCATCAAGATATCCTTGGTAACTTTCTTCAAGCATTTCTTCTTCTATTGTCTCATCACCCACCGGAAAACCTTCTCAGCAAAGAGTGTGTTTGAGCTCTTGGAAAGTATCTTGCAAATTCTAGGTAGTTGGCTGATAATGCTTGAGAAATTCTTCAATGAGCCTAGTAGAAGATGGGATGCTCTTCAGATTAAATGAGTGTGCAAGCCAATTCCTTTGACTTGATTCTAGTGATGAAAAAAATCAAATCATCAACACATCCTCATGTAGCACATTTAGGCTTGAAGCATACTTCATATAATTGATGACATGGGTGACTGCTAGAGCTACATCACCATTAAATTTAAGGCAACTTGCCCTCCACCCTATAGGGAAATGCTTCAGATATCTTAGGATATTTTGAACATCAATGGAAGGGTATACCTTATGGAATGCCCATGGTAAGTCCCATGAGGCCATGGTTCCATTACTTAGGGTAATACCTCAATGGAGTTGCCGGAAAAGAACAAGGCTCGTCAAAGGATGAAAAGGAAAAAGGGGGGAATGTGCGTTCTTGGAAGGTGGAGTCACTAGGTGAGCTTCAAGAAGAGCTCATTAAAGGTGGAAATGGTACGTCCTTTAGGTGGAGTCGCCAAGAAATCTAGGCAAAAGGATTTTGGATAGCTTGCCAAAGTGTCGTTAGGGCTCGGAAGAGGATTCAAAATCCTCCCCGGCAAGGGCACCAAAATGTTATCGCACAAGTTGTAGGTTGGGAAAATCCCGACCCAACCACCAAATGGCGATAACTAAGACAACACCTACCCATTGCCACCATAGGTAGGTGTTGCCATCACTTTAGAGGTGAAGTGGTCACCTCAAGGGGGGAATCTCGGTGACCCTTGGGGGGAATGAGATGGAAAGTGTGATGTATGAATGGATGCCCCTATAGGTCAAGTTTCTATGTGTGGAAAAGGGCTTGAGAGGGGTCTTGATGGTAGCCAAGAGTTTCCAAGAAATAGTAGACCTTGCAAATGTTGATTGCACATGCCCAAGACACAAGGAAAACAACAATACAAGCCCAAGTATATGATGGAAAAGCAAGTTAAGATTATTGTCTCTAATTGCAACAGTTAGTAATAGTATATATTAGTAATAAAAATGATAATGAATGCTGCAAATTAGGTTGCTAAAAGGCTAGTTTAAAGAGCAAGAGATAAACTAGAAACAACTAGATCAAACCAAGCAAGATAGCATTAGACTTTAGCAATGAAATAAGGCTGTAATAAAAGGTGTTTGCAGAAATATTTTGCAGCCTTATGGATGTAGAAAACTTGTTTTTACATCAGTAATTCAACCACCAAAAATCACAAAGAATTCACCCAAAAATTGCGCTAGACCAAGTAGAATAAAATGGCAAACTCCTAGTTGATTCTGACGGTTGAAAAACAAGTTATAAGTGAAAGAGTGTTAGGGTTTCTGCAGCCCTAATGGCTGAAGATAAAATTTTATAACAGCAGCAAGGAATACCCCTTTAGAGGGGACACCCTAGAGGCTAAGAGGTTCTCTAGGCACAAGCAACAAAACCCAGATTGTAGAAAGTTGAAATGACCGAAAATCACGTTTCCCAATGCAACTATTTTATTTCTCCAATGAAAAAAGTAAATGATTAGTGCCTTGACTATTGTGTTATGGATTCAAAGAGTGGGTTAAATATGCTACTTACTTGGGGGTCTAAATACTCTTACTCCCCAAGGCAAGTAAAGCCAACTAGGAAAAGTGCTAGAAGGGTGTAAGCCCTTTTACTTCTTCTAACACTTCCTTAAGTAACAAATTATTTCCAAGACAAAATTAATGAGCTTAGTGGGGTTGTATGTAATTATACTCCCCAAGAATTTCAGACAGTTAAACTTGAAACTAAGAAAAAGAGACAATAACAGGATGAAACCCTTCAACTAGAGCAAGAATCAACAAGATAAACTTCTACTTTACCAAGAGTTATCCACCAATATGAAAAAGAAATGCTCCATAGGAGGTAACACACCACTTCCTTTCAGCAATAGCAAAGTAAAAAATGACAAAATGAAAAAGAGAGAGAAAATCCACAAGGGTAGCGGAAATTTCAGCCAAGTACTTCTCACAATGGGAGAGTTATGTTATGAAATGAGATTCACATGATCTCTATTTATACAAAAGTCTTAAAATATAGTTTGTCCACTTAGAAATGGTAGAACATAATACAAGGGGTAAAAAACCCTTATCTTACCTCTTGAACCAAATAATAATATTTAATGTTCACTTTAACACATTAGAAACCCTAAAAATAAGATGGTGTCACCCCTTTAGGGGACGTTTTAACACTTTTCCAAGTCGTTGGAGAAGAAGAAGGAAGTCATTGGGGTTCCTTAAGCCTCCTCTTCATGTGCTAGGCTCAATCCATGTCTCATCCAATCAACATATTCCAAGTGTCAATGTGAAATAACTCCATCACCATCAAACCCCTTCAAGCATGATGTCAAGCCTCAAAAGGTGACATTTTGCCTCTCCTAGGCAAGTTGTTTGGGTAATAGGGGCTGGGTAAGATCCTCCATGATATCATGTAAGCCTCCAATACATGTCTCTATGATCCAGTGTGTGTGCCTACAACATCCAACCTGTGGGATTTTTTGCCCATGGAAGCCCAAACTAGGCTTGTTCTCCCAAAACTAGCCACCAAGCAAGGTCCTACAAAACAAAAGCGTACGCCCTCCAAAGATATCAAGTCAAAGATATCATGACAAGTGTAAAGTTTAAACCAAATCTAATAAGCAAGGCATCTAAACATGTGCATCAAAACTATCTCATCAAATTAAACAAATGCTCCAAGACCCTATACAATTGACCAAGTTTAGGTATGGGAGGGGTGTCATAAAAGTCCTATTGCGTAGACCAAAACCATCAAGTAGGGAATGCTCCCAAGGATGACCTTTTCAAGGTTATGTAGTGGATGATGAGGTGGAAGGGGTTTAGACTTCATAGGTCAATGAGTTTCATGACATACAAGTGCTCGTATTATCTCATTTATGGGTGCCTTTGTAGGGGGTGCATTGCACCTTCTTCCTCAATGCAACCTTTTTCCAAGCCCAGTTATTGCCATTTATTAATTAATTAAAGATCCAAACACATGTGCACTCCCAGTAGTGAATTGATTATCTTGGGGGGGAGTAGCACAGTGTCACTTGAACAAAGAGGTCCACAAAGTGCCATAGGGGTAACCATATAAAGCGTTGTAACACACTTGTGTTAGTCTTATATTCAAGTAGGATATTTATTATGTGTTTGATACTGTGTAGATCTTCAATTATTTTAAGAGAAGTAGTTCATTGTTCTCACGACATGACTCGGAAAGCATCTAGAAGGTTTATTTTAGGCTCTTATCTTTTGCCAGCAACCATCCCCCTGGGCCTCCAAACCCTTCTTCCCATGAAATGAGGTACATGCCCTTCTTGGGTCACTAAAGTCAAAGGGACTAGAAGAGGGCAATATGATGGGAATGTAATGAGCAGAAAGTGGTAAGTATGGTCAGGAATGGTACGACAACCCCTTAAGGGACCCCTAGTCATAAACCTTCCCTAAAGGTTGGCCACTTACTAGGGAATCTATGACACTCACCAAGTTGAAACATGGTCAAAGCATAATATCCAAGCAGGTGTTCTATAATCAAAAGAAGCTTAAATACAACATGTTTAAATACCTCAAAAATTAGGGTGATTACCTACCACATTACTTGACTTGTACCACATGGAGCAAGACCCATCTTCCTTCTAGAAGCTAGTTGGTGTGGTGGATGCACTGAAAATGGATCAGAATGTGGTTATAGAGCGGGTTTTTGTATGTGCAAGTTGACATTGCTAGTCATGTGGTTTCTCGGCATTCCATATCTATAACCTAAGGGCCTCGAGACATCATCTCCTTAGTTATTCCACAAAATCGGGATAACAGGTAGCACCGTGATATGTGGTATTGTACCACCATTCTACAAGGGGTAGCCACTGAGCCCTTTAGTGTTGTTGGTGTAAGGCAAAGCATCTCAAACGAGTTTACAAGCACTTGTTGACCAAGTCTTATATTTGACCATTACTTTTGGGATGATAAGTTGTCCCCATTTTCAATTGTGTGCCCTATAGTTTAAACAACTCCTACTAGAATTTATCGGTGAATGTGGGATCATGGTCTGATATAATGGACGTGGGCATGCCTTGTAACTTAAAAATCTGATCCATGTAAACTTGGGCATCTGTGGAGGGTTTAAATGAGTGCAATAAGGCACAAAATTGAGAATATTTAGAAAGGTTATAACTACCATTGTAATGACTACTTTGTTACATGCTTTCGGGAGGCCCACAATAAAATCCATGGAGATGTTAATCCAGATAGTGGTGGGTATTGATAGTGGTTGTAAGCCCCCATGAGTCTTCACTATTTCACCCTTTTCCTTTAACAATCTTCACACTCAACTACAAAAGTACGGATATCATTTTTCATTCCTTCCCAAAATAAAGAGTGCTTAGCTCATTCATAGGTTTTCTAAAAGCTAGAGTGACCCATTGTAGGGGATGAATGTAACTCCTTTAACACCATTTATTTTAAATTAGAATTATGCACCATAAAATATGGCCTTTATAACACAAGGTATACTATTACCAAATATAGATCGTAGGGGGCTTTGGGTCCTCCTAAAGTATTTGGATGATTTGAGCCATTATATCATTAGCCAACCAATATTCTTGGCAGGCCTCTATAAGCCAATTTGGTATTGGTATGGATAAAGAAAAGAGAGACCTCCTCATATTTCTTAGACAAAACATTGACCACCACATTCTCTTTTCCCTTGTATATGATGTCATAATCATACCCTAGAATTCTAGTGACCCATTTGTGTTGCTCTGGTGACAAGATCCTTTGTACCAAAAAATACTTTAGACTTTGATGGTCCTTTTTTACTTGGAATTGCCTCCCAATAATATATAGGCAACAAGTATCAACTACATGAAGTATGGCCATCATTTCTTTCTTAGAGGTGTATTTTTCCAAATTTCAGTCACACAATTGTTTACTGGTGAATGCCAATGGGCACCCCTCTTGCATCAGCGTTGCTCCAAGTCCTCTACTTGAGGCATCACATTCCAAGACAAAAGTCTTATTGAAATCGTGCACTACTAAGATGGACGTAGTACACAAGCTACCTTTAAAACAAAAAATTCCTACTTAGATACATCATTCCATATAAATGCATTATTTTTTAGCAAGGTGGTTAATAGGGCTACAATTCACCCATAATTCTTCACAAAATTATTATAGTTACTTGCAATGCCTAAGAATCCACATATGATTTTAAAATCCCTAGGACATGTATATTCTTGTATACCCTCAGTTTTCTTGGGATCCATTCACACACTATCCTGATTGATTATATGTCCCAATTATTCCACTTCACAGGCACTAAAAGCACATTTTGGAATATTTGAGGAACAACTGGTTATCCTTGAGAAGTGGGAGGGATTTGTCCACATGGAAACCAAATATTTAACAATTTTCACTTTAATCGCATGGCCACTATCATAGACACCTCTTGTGATACTTCCTTCATCCTAGAAGGTTGAATATGTCAACGCACTAGACTACATCAAACATGTGTTGGACACCTTTTGTAAATATTAGTCCCGTGATAGAGTCAACAACATGGTTATATTGTTAAGACCTCAATAAATGAAAAGTAATAGAGATGTAGTGGAGGCTAGAGAAGGTCAAGATTCAAGATTGGCTCGAAGTAAGGATTCATGGATTTCCTTGTCAAGAAAGTGCTTATATAGGGGAGCATGTTGCAATTTTTAAAGATAAATATTTGTTAGATTGATTGGATTTTTTGGCTAATCTACATGAATGGTTGGAAAGGATCATGGAGAATCATTATCATTGGCACTCATGATGCAAAGTTGAGTGGAACATTGAGAACTTGGTAAAGATTCAACAATATGACCACAAATTGACCTGAGCAGTCAACTTCTAGTAAAAATTTGTAGTAAAATGTCATGCTTTAGAGTTTACAGGAGAATTTCATCTATATTTGACCAAGGCACTAGAATTATTAAATAAAGGACCATGTTGAAGATAGATAGAAGAAATATTGATGTGGATAAAGATGGTGATGGTGGAACAAGGTATATTTCCTAGCCCCAATAAGATGGAATGGTAATCCCTACACGGGGGGGTGGAATGGCAAGGGGACCTAATGGAATAGTTGGTGTCATAATCTACTTGAAGGACTGGTGATGGTAAAGTCAATGGAATTTGAAAGAGAATGGTAGAAGAAATAACAAAGACATGCAAAGATCATAGAGCATTAATGGTGGGGAGAAATGGAAAATATATGTAAAATGCAAGAGTTGTTAACAAGAGGAGATGGTGTTGAAATGCATCCTAAGTGAAAGATGATGCAGAGGACAAGACAAGTATAAGAAGGAGATTTGGTCAACCCCAAAAGTAAAGATCAAGAAAGCATGGCATTGCGAAGAGAATAGGAGTTCACAAAGGTGGAACAAACTTTCGAAGAAACAAAGTGGCAACCTCAAGAAAATAAGAGAGATGGAGATACTTAGACTGCAAGCACATAGACATTGGCTAGGCTTTCTATCTCAAGTGTCACTATGAAATCTAGGAAGGAGAAAAACCATGAAGAGGCATTTGAAGATGCTTTTGATTTTGCACCATTATAGTGTTTTAACCCCATGGATTGCTATACCATTGAGGAAGCAAACTAAAATGGTAATGAATCCAACCTATCCAATGTCATACCCCCTATTCCCTTTGAAAAAATTCAATACCTCATGACCATTGTTGTGTAGAGCACAAGTGTGTAATTTATTAATAGTTCAAGTAACTCCACGAGAGTGGCTATGAATAATGCGAGTGTGACCTATCAAGGCAATAATAAGTTGTATTCAGTGTTATATAGTTCTATAAGTGTTGCTACAAGAGAAACATTAGTGATACAACAATCAAGACCCAGAGGATTTGCGTTGGTAAAAAATCATTAGAGAATGGAGATGACTCAACCAAAGGATTCATCTTTGTAGCTACCTCTTTTCCATGACAGAGATGTTGAGGACGTAAAGAAACACTAGTCCCTCTACAACATGATTTGGAATGCACAAAGAACCCTAGATGTTATGCAACTGGTGGAATTCCAAACAATGTTTCAAGGAAGATCGTTGCAATGGTACATGAAGTTGAAGTAGATCCCTCTCGCGTTGTGTGGTGTGAATCTAGTTTGGATAATGGTATATTTTGTGAAGGAGTTTTAAAATCCAAAGTTAGAACCGTAGAGCATTGAAAAATTGAAGGAGATTAAGCAGAAAGTGGGAAAAACCATTTGGGAGTATGACCGATGGTTTTGGGATTTGATGAGTTGATTGAGCTACACAATATTTAGGAAGTGTATCATAAACAATGGTTTAATGGTGAATTTTTACCCCATCTAGAAATGTCATTTCTAAAACAATGGATGTTGATGCAGTGAGAAGATTTGGAATTTGCTACATGGCTAAATCCTATAGGAAAATTGTTGGAAGCTTCAGTTTTAGGGTTGACTCAAGGGTTAGTACAATTACAGTAGTAGTTCACTACTGTCAAGGAAACAATTCTAGCTTAACTCTCTAATTTGAGCATATGAGTTGTGGGAGGTTGTGCCATATATAGGATCAGATGTGAATATCCTACCAAATAAATCGTGGGAATCCATGGGAAAAACAAGTTTGGTGTACTTTCTGATATAGCTGTAGTTGGAAATCTAATTGATTATTTTTTCAATTGGTAAGTTATAACATATGGATCTTGATCTAGATGGCATGAAGATGTTGGATTACTGAGAGGGGGGGTGAATCAGTATTATGCAATCTTTTACCACTTTTAATCAAAACATGTAATCGTTAACTTTATCGGTCGTATATCATAAATATATCATGAGAAGTATCAATCAAAATAGCATAACAAATAACCATAGATACACAGTACACCAGAATTTACGTGGAAACCCAAATGGGAGAAAACTACATAATGTTTTTGCAAGTTTTAAACCTGTGAAGTAAAGCAATGCATATAGATGCTTAAGCAAACAAAAATTAATCAATGGCTCATTCACATAGTACACAAAGATTTATATCGGAAACCCTCAACCGGGGAAAAACTTTCTTATTTCATTATATCGAATTTCACCATTCACCATACAATATATACAATGTTTTTAGGTATTTCGTAGATACCAAAACCCTAATCCCTTAATCT
>JZKD02S0798810.1:76560-90511 GCA_000966675.3 Picea glauca
TGTCATTGTTTATGTCACTGATATACCATCATCAACCAACTATAACAAGATCCACTCGTGTGGATACCAAAACCATCACCATACCATGTACATCAATCATGTACCAAAACCTATACCATAACATGTACCTCAACCATATATCATATCACTCATGATATGTCTCAATCGTTCCATACACCATATACCAAAGATATAATCCAATGTATCCAAGATATGCCTCAAGCATATACCATACAATAAACCATATACCAAGTATCCAAGATGTGCCAATGTCTCAACAATATGCTTCAAGTATGCACCATAACAACCAAGATCATATACCAAGTATATGCCCCAAATATATGCCAATATCACAAATATGTGCCTCTAACAATGAACCATAACATCTATAAACTAAGTACCAAGGATATGTCTCAAGCATGTATCGATATCACCAAAACATGGATCTCAACCATATGCAACCATATACCAAAAAGGGACCTCCAAGACATGCCTTAAGCATTTGCCACACCATCCATGATACAAGCCTCAACCAAGCACACAAAAGACATACCTTTACTCGTGAAGAAACAACTGATACATACCAACTCAGATCCTGTAGCAACCCTATTGTATCATCATACCTTGCTCCAACCTGAACCAAGCATCCTTTTTCAAATATGGATTAGCCTCACTGGATAGATGTCAGATATCACACGAAGCCTCGGGTGATAGATGCTAAATAACCTGTGGGGGTTCCTCGCGAAACACCTGTAGCCTGGCCCGCAGAGGTCAGCTAAACTAGGGTTTTCTATAAACCCTTCCTTCTCTACAACTTTGAGACTTTCACACTCCTTTCTTCCTCAGATCCACTTCCTCAGATATGCTACGAAAGACTTACCAAAAGAACACTTGAAAGATAGATAAGCATTGAACTTGTGTGTAAAGATGAGAGGCTTCTTGAGGTGTATTTCTACTTTTCCAAGTGACTTCTATTCTTCATTTTAGGGCCGACATGTACTTTCTTGTTATAACTATTTTATCTTTTAATTAATGACTTGTAACTTCTTGTTGCAATGGTTTAGGGGCTTCTTGACCATTCTCAGGGGCTTTCAACTTCATGAGGGCATAACTCCTCAACCGTGAGGAACCACGTGGCGTACCACCTACCATTGGAAACAACTCAATGGGGACTATCCATCTATGTGGGTTTTGTATACACTTGAAGTATTCTTCAACCTCGTTTTCCTTAGTCAACTTCAGGCATCATGACCACACCTCCAGGTTTCTTGTAGACTTTTTCAAAGCGTCTTCTCGTGAGGGCCATGCTTAAAGCTACGCCATAAGGGGACCACTTGGGATACTTCTTCAATTATGCCCATTACTTATATAGGCTTCTAGACTTCCTCTAAAGTTGACATCAATGGCAATCAAATTTCCAACAATCTCCCCCTTTGGCATTGATGGCAACACTCATGCTCCCCATGTGACCAATTCTCCCCATGTTTGCATGCTTCTATTCTTTCTCCCCCTTTGACATCAATGGAAAAGTGTAACTCCCCCTGATAATATGATTATTAACCTTCTCTCTTCCGGTGCTTTTGTCCATTGGTGCTTCCTAATGAAGTAAACTATTGACATATAGAAAATCATTCATAATAAGATTCATTTATCGTCTCTGCACAAATGATCTCTCTTCCCTTATATTCTAAGCGAAAAACATGTAGATCATTATGGAGTAGAAACTATTCCAAGTTTATGTCGAAGATACTCAAATGTTTCTCTTGGGAGAGGTTGAGTGAAGATGTTTACAATCTGTTCCTTTGTCCCAATATACTCTAACTTGATATTATTTTTTGTAACATGTTCCCATAGAAAGTGAAACTTGATCGAAATATGTTTGGTCTTGGAATGCATCACTGGATTCTTGGAGACACCGATAGCACCAGTATTGTCACAAAATGTTGAAATGGGCTCATCATACTTCACTTGTATATCTTGCATGGTTTGCTTCATCCAGAAAACCTGAGTACAACATGTTGTTGTTGCAATGTATTATGCTTTTGTTGTAGATAATGATATTGAATACTGCTTTTTACTTAACCAAGATACCAAACAATCACCCAAATAGAAGATTGCTCCACTAGTACTTTTTCGATCATCAATGCTTCCTACCCAATCCGCATCTGTGTAGGCAACCATAGTTAGCTCATTCCCTTTTGGATACCACAATCCAAACTCTGTTGTTCCTTTAAGATATCTGAAGATCCTCTTTACTGCTAGAACATGAGTTTCCTTCGGTGCTGCTTGAAATCTTGCAACTTGTCCAACTGCTTGGATTACATTTGGTCTTGAAGTTGTCACATAGAGTAGGCTGCCAATCACCAATCTATAGATTCTCTTATATGCTTCCTGAGATTCTTCATCTTTGTTCAACTTGCAACCGGTCACCATTGGAGTACTTACTGGTTTGCAATTTTTCATTCCTAACTTCTTCAACATTTCTTTGATGTACTTTTTTGGGGAAATGAAAATGCCTTCATCCTGCTGAGATATCTGAAGTCCCAAAAAGAATGTCAATTCCCCAAGTAGTGTCATTTCAAAATCATTAATGGCAATGTTGTTCATTAAATATCTAATGGCAACATGATCTACATGCACAAAGATTGGATACCTAGTAATATAGTGTCTAAACTTATTAATGGCATAAACAACTGCAAGAAACTCTTTCTCTATGACAATATAATTCATCTCTACACCAAATAAACTTTTGCCGATAAAGTAAATTGCAAAGGGAATTTTGTCCTCTTGTTGGCCTAAAACTTCCCTTGATGCCTTGTCAGATGCATCAATATGAATGTGGAAAGGGATGTCCCACATGGACCTTGCAACATAGGGGTTGTTATGAGTTTTTCCTTAATAATATCAAAAGTTTTTTGACATTCTATTGTCCAACAAAATGCATTTTCCTTGGACAACAAATTGAACAAGGGGGAGGCTAGTTTATTGAAGTCTTTTATGAACCTTCTAGAATATCCTGCATGACCAAGGAAACTCCTTGCATCTCTTTGCTTTTGAGATGTAGGCAAGTACTCGGTTCTATTCACTTTTCTTTGGTCCACTTCAATCCCCATGGAGGAGATATGGTGATCCACGACACCCCCCTCACTCATAAGGATGTTACATCTTTTATGGTTGAGTGAGAGGTTCATTTCTTCACACATCTTTAGATATTTTTTAAAGGTTGGTAAAGGCCTCTTGGAAGGAGTTTCCATAAGGTCTAAAGTCATCCATGTATATTTCTACAGTGTCATGGATGAGGTCTGAAATTATGCTCAATACAACTCTTTGGAAAGTTGTAGGAGCATTGCAAAGGACAAAGGGAAGGACCTTGTAGGAAAATGTGCCCTAAGGACAAGTAAAAGTGGCTTTATCCTAGTCCTTCGGGCGGATTTGAATTTAATTGTACCATTAAATCCATCTAAGAATGATAAGTACCTTTTTCCTGCTAGGACATTCAATACTTGGTCAATGAAAGGCAAGGGGAAATGGTCTTTCCTAGTGGCTTTGTAGAGCTCTCTGTAATCCACACACACTCTCCATTTTCCATTCTTCTTAGGCATAATAACCAAGGGTGAGACCTATACACTATAAAAAATAGGATAAATGAATCCTGCTTCTAAGAGATTTTGTAGTTCTCCTTTGACAATATCCTTTAGAGCATGGTTAATCCTTCTTTGAGGTTGCACAATGGACACAAATTTATCCTTGATGTAAATGTGATGAGTGCAAATGTCAGGATGAATTCCTTTCATGTCCTTGTAATCCCATGCAAATACTACAATATGATTCCTAATGACAACCAACAATTTTTGTTCTTGTTCATTAGTCAAACTAGTGCTAATTTTTAGAGGTTTTGAAGGACAAATTTCCATTGTTTTGACTATTGTTATGTCAATCTTAGCAGTGAGGAATTATGTTCACAAACCCTCTTTCAAATTAGCAAAAGCCTCAGGCTATTGTGGTTGTTCTTGTTCATCAAAACTATCAATTTGTATAGTAGCAGGGTACAAATTTTGTATAAAAATGGAGATGAAAGTGTCTTCATCTAAATTTTTCATGGCTAAGGCCATCTCAATGGTTAGGAGAGGGTAAACAGAGGTTTGAAGTATCTCTTCTTCTTCTTCTTCTTCTTTTCCTACCCACACATGGATTTCTTCTTCAATTTGTGGCTTGGAAATGGGGTAGAGGACAAACTATTTTTGACATTGACCATTGGTAATGGTCATATTTCCTACCTTAGAGCCAATATATGCATCTGTTGTGGTTAGGCAAGGTCTTCCTAGGATGAGAGGGTATTATTTTAGCTTAGACTTGGTTTGAAGAACTACAAGATCAATTGGATACTCCCATGAATCAATTGACACCATTACATCCTCTAGTACTCCCTTATGATTCATAGTTGATCTATTTTCTAATTGGAGTATAGAAGGGGTATGCCTTAGCAATTCTTAAAGGCCAAGTTTAAGCATAATGTCCTTTGTCATGACATTGACGGTTGGCCCTAGGCCTATAAAGGTGTGTTGGATGAGACTTTTGTTGATGTAGACATCTACTACAAGGTTGCTTGGATCTAAGTACTTGGGGGAAAATACTCTTCCTAGCATAAGGTTTGCTAGTTTGCCTATCACATTGACTATAGGAAAGTCCTTCTTCTTCCTTCCAGGTTTCTTAGGGCATTCTTCTTTGATGAATTTGTTGTAGATAGGAACACTCTTAGTGGATTGGAGGAGAGGAATTTTGATACCTAGGTTCTTGATTTCTCCTAGGAGGTCATTTTTTTGTAGATGTGTAGATCTTCTTGGTGTCTAGACTTTCAGGATATGGTGCAATTTATTGAGGGATAGGTTGTTCTTGAATTTGTGAAGGTTCTCTCTCAAAACTTATGTCTTCTATAGGTTTGGTAGTGAGAGGAGGAGTGTTTAACACCTTCCCTGACCTGAGATTGATTTGTTAAAGGTCCGTAGAGTAGGCTTGGTATGCCATCTCATTATTATACACTAGTTGGACCTGTCTATTATTTCGATTGGGAGTTGGTTGGGTAGGGAAACCGTGGTTGTACTGTTGGTTGTTGAACAATGCTTGTGAAAGCATTGCCTTGTGAGGTGGAGGGGGAAGGAATGATTATTTCTATTGGTTTGGAGGTCTCCATCCTTGTGGAGGGTTAGTCCACTGATGATTTTTCATTGGAGATTGGGATGAAAATGATTGGTATGAGGGATTGAAATATTGGGTTTGATTTTGATATTGCCACTAATTTTGCATGGGCCAAGTAGGTGGATTAGGGGGATACCAAGGTTGAGAATTCATTTGGGAGTTATCCAAAATACTAAGGATGAGTGTAGGGCATACTTGATTGAAATGGCCTAGACAACCCTCGTCTCCCTTGGTTGATGAAGCATAATGGCTCCACATTCTCTTCAACCCCTTGATAAGCAACTTTGAGACTTGGCAAAGAAGGACACTTGTTAGTTGGATGTGGGTGTTCACAAATTGCACAAACTTATACAATATTGGGTGGACATTCATTTCTAGGATGTTTCTTTGTGCATTTAGGACAAAAATTGGATAGAACCCATTCCTTTTCTTCTTGCTTATTCTTTATTTGCAATGTGTCCATTTGCATGGCTAGTGAGTGCAAAATATTGGTTTTCATATATTCTAATAATCCTCCTAATTCATTCTTAATAAGAGTTTGAAGATGTCCCCATTTGCAAGGAGATTCAAGCTCTCCATGAACTCCTCTCTTACTTGTCTAAGTAAGATAGGTTTGAGTGAGTTGTCATATAATATGCAACTATGTTCTCTCTTGTAACTGAGTTGGAACCTTTCCTCATAGTCTTCCAAAGATTTATTTTCTCCTTGGATCACCCTGAAGATCTCATCTCTTGTGTCCCCAGTCTTGTAGTAGTCCTTGTATTTGTCAATGAAGATTTTCTTCATTTGGTCCCAACTGCCAATGTTGCTTCTTGACAATGAAGCTTATCTTATACAATTGTCCCTTGCCAATGATGATGTTGTTTTCTGCCAACGATCCGAGACAATGAAACTTCTCTTCTACGATTGTCGATTTGTGATGAGTGGTTGGAAATACGTTCATAATCAATATTCACTTCTTCTCTAGGGAATGATTCATTGGTGGACGAGCTTGTTTTGGTGATTGTAATTATTTGGTTTGTTGCTCTTTCATCAGGAATTTGCAGTGTCTGAGAATCTCTGCTCTATTTAACCTTTGGAAGGTCCATTGCAAATATGTTTTCGAACATGAGGTCAATGCTTTGTCCACTTTCTATACCACGTGGTAGGAAGAGGTACATATGCAATGCAAGCCAAAGGTTCCTTGCTGATGAAGGATGCCAAATCTCTAGATTTAGTAGCTTATTCTAATTTTATTATGCCCTAATCATTTTAAGGAAGAGGATATAAATTCCATTGTATATACCCTTCCACTATTTTAACTTATTAGTTGTAGTTATGTTTTCGATCATGAAGTCAATTCTTTGCTTGCTTTATATACCATGTGACATAATGAGGTACACATGTAATTGTCTAATATTTCTTCTTAATAAAGGATTGCAAATTTTTAGATACAATGGCTTGTTATTCTGATTTTATTTTTGCCTTAGTTATTTAGTTATTTTGAAGAATAGGATATAAGTCCTATTGTATATACCCTTCCACTATTTTATATATATATATATATATATATATATATATATATATATATATATATATATATGTATATATTTAAAAAAATGTTGGTTAAACATTATATATTTTGTTTTTTTTGGGTGGAATCCGACGATTTAAATCTGGACAAAATCACTATTTTTTGTTGTTTAAATTGCATTTCTGAATGCATAAATGGATTCAGGGTGCTGAAAAACCCATGGAACACTCTGATTATTCAAACTTAACCATTCAAATCTGCAGATCCAACCATTCCTCACCAGATTTCAGGCAAAATGAAACGGAAAAAATCATCGGAAAAAAACCAAAAAAGAAAAAAAAATATAACGTTTAAACTAAACTTTAAAAAGAACTCTTTTGACTCCATGTATTCGGATAAATAAATGGGCACGTGAACAAAAAGGCGATCTCGCATTAAAAGTATCCTCCGATGTGTCTGATGTTTGTGGGGCAAATAAAAATATCCTCCTGTTTGTGTTATCCAGTTACTAAATTTACTAATGATTGAATATTGGAAGCCTTACCGGTTGGATGGGATCCGACGATACCCAGCGCTGCAGTCATGAATGGAATTTCTTTGAAATTGAATATGGGACTGGGATTGGGACTGCAGTTGAAGCTCTCATCTTTCCCCCAATTCTCCTCCTCTTCCTCACGTCTTACATCCTGCAATATTAATTTTCAGCCATTTGTTTTACCTCGCAACCCCAATTTTCATTATACTTCCCATTCGCTTGCTGTCAATAACCACAAGAGGGATTCGAGCATGAATGTTCCTACTGGTTTTATTCACACTACTTCAACAGTGGTTACAAATTCTGCACGGGGAAATGACAGCATTAGAAGTCTCCATGAACCGGATGGTCAAGGAGCCCAACAAGACATGAAAGTAAGTGAACCATTTAACAATAGAAGAGGAATCAATGTAAATTTAGGACATATTTCCAGCAGCAACAGCAAGGGTGAGCTGAAAGATGAAATGGCGTTGGTTAATGATAAATTGCAAGCGTCAGCTGCACCTGAGAGTTTCCTTGCGGGTGAAACTGACTTTCTTGATCTGGCTAAGCAGTCAGAAAGTGTTGGAGAGAAAAGTGTACAGCAGGAATTGAAATCAGATTACGAGGAATTGATTGGAGGGAAATCGCGGGATCATGGTGGAAATCAAAAGAATTTGAAATTGAATACAAATGCTAATTCTGATAAAGAGGTGGAGTCCAAGTCCAAGAATAGCAGGCAGGCAGTAAAGAGGTCAAATGTAATTGCCAAGCAAGTGATCAGCAAGACTTCTGCACTTAGCATGGGCTTTGTTTCCCAGCTTTGGGTGGACACAACATCTGTAAGTGTTATTTACCTTGCATCAGCTTTGTTAGAATAGAAATTCTTCCACTTTAAGTTCATGCATGTTGAATCGGGAGAAGCCCTTTTTATCTTTTGTAGTTCTGCCTGTCAGTGTCTCTGCCCTAAATAACCTCAATCCATCGGAATCCTGCTACTCTTTTGGAAAATGGTTGCCGTCAGTTTTTTTGAAGTTGGATGTTTGACCAGCAATGCGATTCTATTGACTGATTGGTGAGACAGCTTCAAGTCAAACAGTTAGCTATTCAAAATTAACAATCAATGCGAAGAAACTGACTCAGCTACAAGACTGAGCACTGACAGCAAGCAACCAGAGCCAAATGCGGTTCTGGTAAGAAGCAATCTTATGTTGTCCTCGTTGCCACTTGTAATAAGCACTGGTGTTGATGTCCAGTTTTGGTTTGATTATCATAGATCTTGTGTGTTTTCTGCTGTGCTAAAATGAGGGCAAATGACAGAAACACAAATTAGAGTTAGATAAGATAATTTTATTAATGTCCAAAAAATGATAAGATGCTTTCCAGTTCATTTTGCCCGTGTGTAAACTCTGATCTACTTTATACCCAACACTTTTTTAACATAGCATATGACAGCCAAGGGTTGAATTTTCCAGAGTAATTAATAAGAAATGAAATTTTATGATAAAAAATTGTTGTAAGCAGCGCAGCAAGCATTTTTTTGAAGAGTTTGAAATAGAGATGTGGCCGCAATTGTTGCAGCTGAATCACCATGGCTTGTAGAATGGTTTGTGGTACAGGGTTTTCACCTTTGGAAACAAAGAATAAAAATGTTGCTATTGGGCAAAGTCTTACTCGAGACTATGGAAGGCATGGAGAAGAAGCTGACCACAAGTCATGATGAAATTAGTAAGTGGGAGGCTAGAGATGGTAAAACTCGTGTGCATAATTTTAAATTTATGTGATAATATGGTTTTACCAATGTTCCACGAGGATGTGTCCTGCAAGGTCGGGAGTGTCCCCCCACACTTCCACACCCCGGGACGGAGGGGTGCTTGGTGAAACGTTTCGCCACACCCCCCATTTTGTGAAACTCAGTGAAACGCACAATGAAACGTTTTGCCAATGTGCGGGACACATTTTGCAAAATGGGGGGCTTCTCCCTCAAAAAGCAGGATGCCTGGTGTCCCTTCACGATTTTTGTCTAGAAAACCCCAAAATAAAAAATAAAAAAACATAAAAAAAAAATTTGCAAGCAAAGAATCCATTGCACAATGATGAGTTTACATGGGATGAATTGTTATGTTGGGATTTTTACTTTTTATAATTTTAGAGATGGGACCCCTATGCTAGGGATCTCAATGTCCCTCCCCCCAATGAATTTCCCTAAAATTTAGGGTGTGTCTCCACACATCTCCCATGCGTGTTTCCCTACTCCCGTGTCTCAAAAACTTGGAGGAACACTGGGTTTTACATGTAACTCATGCAACTACTTCAAACAACAATTTGAGTCTCTTAAGAAACAATTGGCAATGTGTGGATGAAACGTTGCAGATGAGGATGATATAATTGTCAATTTTTAAGCATTAAATGCATTCAATTTCAGATCTGAAAAATTACTTCCAATGGAGCTCAAACAGTAAACTAGGGCTGTTATTACTGAATAATTTTACATTGAAATTGTGACAGAAAATTATAGCAGAAGCACAAAGATCAAAGAGAAATCATCCATGCACATGAGACACAAAAATTACTCAAAAATATTTTTCAGATTGAGGATCCCGAGGACAAAAACAGTTCTCTCAGCAAAATTACAAACTCAACAAAATTTCGAAAGAATCTTCCTACTTACAAATCTGCCAGAAACCCTAGCTGATGTCACAGCTGTACAACTGATGTCATCCTGTGTGGTTGCTTGTGTTAGACCTGCAGTTCACACGTGTGGCCTGCTGCTGTACGGATCACACATGCGGCTGTCCCTGCGTTGACCTGCGACTGCTATATGGTTTGCATGTGTGGTACGACTTGCAATTAATGCGTTGTATGGATCTGTAAGGATCCCACATGTACGACCTCTCCTCCTCTCTCTCACACATGCGACTCCTCCTCGTGGCTGAAAAACTGAGAAAGAAAGACCATAAATTCTAGACCATATTTTCCAAAGTGAAGATCCTCCTTGTTGAAATTTGCCTCCTCAATCCCCTTGGCAAGAGTGCTCACTCACTCATGCCAAACATATGATGACAAAATAAGATGTGTGGTGCCTCCTCACATTGCCTCTCCTTTTATAAGAGTCTAAAAGTGAGTTTAGAAGCCCCTACTAAACTCAACATTAAATTAGAATTGTTCATTCCTCCAAGTGGGTGCAAAGCCCCAACAATAACAATTCCAAGCCCCAACTCAGTATAAAAGGGGTTTTCGCAAAGTAAAAATGCAATTTGGGTGCCAACAAAGATTCCCACATGCTCGACACCAAGGCCAATGTGAGAATACCTCCCCAATGCTACAAAACATCAACACACCCTCTTAGCGAGGGAGGTATTCTCCACCTCTCCTAGCTTGTCTCTGAAGTAGACAAACTTCCCATTCACTAGGGGTTTGTTGAGAATATCTGCAATATCCTTCATCTCGAACTCCGAAGCCAAATCCCTCTTGCACTTGGCAATGAGCCTCTTTGCTCCCGTGAGGAATAGATCATCAACATACAACACCAACATAAGAGGATCCTCACCAACCTATATGAGATATAGGTTGGGATCCGCTTCAATCTTGGTGAAGCCCATGCTTTGCAAATACCCGTTGATCCTCGAGTACCATGCCCTGGGTGCTTACGAAGCTTTCTTCAACCTGCAAACATGGGAGTCCCTCCCATGTACTTCAAAGCCTCGAGGTTGCTCTATGTATACCTCCTCCTCAATTACACCATTGAGGAATGTTGTCTTCCCATCCATTTGATGTATCCTCCACCCCATAACCGAAGTAAGAGAAATACCAGCCCTGATAGAAGTATACCCGGTGACTGGAGTAAAAGTCTCCTCTGAGTCCACTCCCTCTTTCTGGGAGAACCCTCTCGCCACGAACCTCACCTTGTACTTATCGATGCTACCGTCTACAACATGATTGATCTTACAAATCCACTTGGAAGTTACCATCAACTTCCCTTCTGGTCTCAGAACTATGTCCCACACATCATTCTTCATGATGGACTGATACTCCGCCATAATGGCATCCCTCCAAACTTGCCGGCTTGTTGCCTCCTAAAAAATGGAAGGCTCGAAATCAATGATGCTACTCATAAGTGCCACATAACTCGAAAACCTCTGTGGAGGCTTGCTCTCCCTGAAAGTGCCCCTGGGTGTAGCGTGCTTCTCCGCATCTCTCAAAGTATCTTGAAGCCATCTAGGCCTCGTATCCTTGTCACTAGGAGGGTCCACTGGATCCACTGACTCCTTTGACTCCTCGTGGTCTTATGGCCGAACCCCTGTACTGGATGGATTTGTACTCTCCTCAACCTTCGGAGCCTCCTGCTCCTCACCATTTGTCTCTGCTGTGGTCTCTCGGGACCTCCTGAAAGGCAACTCTTCCTCAAACCTGACATCCCGACTAACCTCAATCTACCGCTGTCGTGGAATGTAGTTCTGTTAGGCCTTCGAAGTCTCGCTATATCCCACAAACACGCCCTTCATCTTAGAAGGTTCTAACTTCGTTCTCTTCTCCTTAGGAACATGGATGTAAATTGAACAACCAAAGATCCTCAAATGCCCTATCTCTGGTCTCACTCCCGTGAATGCCTCTTGAGAAGTCGTCCTCCAAGATCCTGTGAGGACACTTGGTTTGTACATAAATTGCTGTGTTACACGCCTCTGCCCAAAGCAACATAGGTAGATCCTAGTCATGTAACATCGCTTTGGTAGCCTCAACTATGGTTCGATTCTTCCTCTTCGCAACCCCATTCTGCTGTGGGTTGAAAGGCATTGGCAGCTCCCTCTTGATCCTTGCCTCCTTATAGAAATCTATGAAGTCGCTGGAGGTATACTTGCCCTCGTTATCTGACCTCAAGACCTTGATCTTCTTCCCTGTCTGATTCTCCACCTGAGCCTTGAACTCCCTGAATCGACTGAAGACCTCATCCTTGGTCTTCATGAAGAAGATCCATGTCCTCCTGGAATAATCATCAATGAAGGTTACATAGTACAAGTAACCACTCGAAGATGGAACTAACATTGGTTCACACACATCTGAATGTACTAGATCCAAGATCCCCTTGGACCTACTATCACTGCTCGGAAAAACAACCTTGGTATTCTTGCCAAGTGCACAATCCCTGCATACACTTTGGTGCTCTGCTCCAAACTTTGGAAGACCTGTAACTACTAACCATCCTCTTCAACACTGGCAAATCCCTGTAATGCAAGTGTCCCAATCTCCTGTGCCAAAGCTCGCATGGACTATCACTATCATGTACCAAGGCCTAAGATAGTTGTCTTGTCAACCTGTAAAGACCAACAAAGAGTGCACCTTTCTCCAAAGACAACGCACCAAGCAGAAAGTCCCAAACCACAGACCAAAACCAGTTCCCAATTGCAGTTGTTGCAGTTGCACACCTCCTCTAGACTTGCGCACCACTTGACTTGAGTGAGAGTGTGTGTCCAAATGAATTCAAGTGCCCTCTATTTATAGTGCTCTTTGTCATCTGTCGTCTGCATCATCTCTTAAGGCCATACTCCACTTGAGTAATCGGGCATGATGCTAAATAAGTCATGTGCTGAACTCAACGCACTCAATAGAGTGTCTCGCATAAATCACTCACTCAACAGAGTAATATAGGGACCATTCTTCTAATTCGGACATATGTCTTAGAAGAATGACTGTCCAACAGATGCTGAAAGCCCCGTAATGGGATACAAGGACCATTCTTCTAATCTGAACATAGGTCCTAGAAGAATAACTGTCTTCCTAGATGCTGAAAGCCACATCATGGGCTACAAGGACCATTCTTCTAATCCGGACATATGTCCTAGAAGAATAGCTGTCCTTCCAGATGCTGAAAGCCATGCCATGGGATACAAGGACCATTCTTCTAATCCAAACATACGTCCTAGAAGAATAACTGTCCTGGACCATTTTCCCTTCGGCCACCACTGTGAACTCAGGGAAAATGCTTGTCTTGTACCAATCTCCCCACTTTGGTCACTACTGTGAACTCAGGGAGACAGACCATTCTTCTAATCCAGACATACGTCCTTGAAGAATAGTTGTCCTGGACCATTCTTCTAATTCAGACATACGTCCTAGAAGAATAGTTGTCCATGGTACATCAACAATCTGTCAACCTGGACCATTCTCCACAGGGAAAATGTCTGTCCACTAGCAATCTGTGAACCTGGACCATTCTCCACCTGGAGAGTGTCTGTCCACCAACACATTGACTATCCATGATGCCATATATCAACACTCCCTCCCAATTGAGGAAGTCATCTCCTCCCTTTCAACCAAGGGAGCAATCTCCACGAGTTCCAACTTGTCCCTCAAGTATGCAAACTTTATCTTGGACAAAGGCTTCGTCAAAATATCAACTGTTTGCTCATCGGTGGAGATGTACTAGAGAACCACTTCTCCCTTCTGAACTTTATCACGAATAAAATAGTACTTGATCTCAATGTGCTTCAACATGTCATGGAACACGGGGTTCTCTGAAACTTCACACAACTTTGATTATCACAATATATCACAGTCGAATCCAGCACCCGATCAAATAGTCTAGAAACCAGCTTATGGAGCCATACTACTTCCGTACAAGCATCACAAGCTGCAACATACTCCGCTTCTGTAGTGCTGAGTGCAACAAACTTCTGTTTCTTGCTAGCCCATGTTTGGTAGCCTCAACTATGGTTCGATTCTTCCTCTTC
>JZKD02S0798811.1:85767-101531 GCA_000966675.3 Picea glauca
GTGGGATAGCATGATTGAACAGGGTGAAAGAGCATGCGCCCTCATGATATGAGGAGGATGGAACTTAACCCCAAGAGAAGGACCAAAAACAAGTTGTTTTACCCTTTGCCAGAAATGAAGGTTAGAAATCACGTTATTGTGTGAGGTCGCAGAGTGGAAGAATCATAGCCAATGCAAGTACATAAGGAGTTGAGAATGGAGAATGGAGGGGTAATAAGAACATTATAAATACGGAGGCTTGCAAAAGTGGCTACTAGAAGTGGTCACTCTCGTCATGGGTACAATAGGGAAAATATGTGTGGGATGGCATCATTAAATAGGGTGAAAGAGCATGCACCCTCGTGATATGATAGAGATGGAACTTAACCCAAGAGAAAAATAAAAACAAGTTGTTTTAGCCTCTGCCAAAAATGAAGGCTAGAAATCACATTATTGTGTGAGGTCGCAAAGTGGAAGAATCATAGACAGTGTAAGTAAATAAGGAGTTGAGAATGGAAATAAATCTATGGCTTCAGTCTTCTGATACATTTGTTTCTTTTGTGGCTCACTTTCATCTCCTTGTTGTCTAGTTAACGATAATGACGATAATGACTCTGTGTTCTTCTCCCCATGGCGGTCGAGTCTCTAAATCGATGGCGGCCTTATACGGTGCTCTAGTTACTTATTAAGTAACTACTATATCTATTCCCACCCAAACGAAAAGTTGTTTGAAACCGCTCTGATCTGATACAAAATGATTTCAAAAACCTTACGTGCCCATTGCAAGTGATTCAACGAGGGTCTGTTCTGCCTAGTCTCGGCTTTGAGGGGCCCCGTGAGGAAGAAATCTATAAGTTCCGGATAAAGGTCCTGAAAGGCCCTGATCCTGAGCTATAAGATCCCTTGAGCAGAGTACAGTCATCCATTAAAGTTGGATAGTATGTTTCGTGAATGGCCTATCTAAATCGATCCACCTCCCCTAGTTCTTAGCAAATTATGGCTTCTTTTAATCTATATGTATCCTTCTACTCCACCCATTAATAGTATTGTGCATGGCTATGCTAAAGGTAGGGCTTCTGACTTGCTACCATAAGATCCCCTTTGGGCCTTTGGGAAACCTATGGGATAAGGTATTGTATTTCTTTTGACAGATAGCTATTGAAGTTGGCTTGCCTAAAAAAAACAAGCGTTTCAGCGCTAATCCTGAGACCCCCTTCAGAACATAAGAAATTCCCCTAAGAACATGGTGTCAGTACTAACCCAGAAATACCTTTTGTCCCGGGTTGGGTTATTTCCTTCATATAAGGATAAGGACTTATAGTTGGGGGGGGGGAAGCGCAGCCTCGCAACCTAGCCTTTCATACTTAATAACACTAGAATGCGGCAGCACACTAGAATCTAAAACTAAGAGTTTTTGTACCTGCAAATATTCTAAAAACAAGCGTAGCATAACTAACCCTTCAATTCCCCTAATAACAATCTAAATTCCCCCCTGATAATGGTGTCGACGTTGTTTTTCACATAGCTCGGGATAGTCCCAGGTTGGGTTTTTTCTTTTCTTCTTTCAACTATTGACCCAACCTAATAAACTTTCGTCTCTGATGCCTTTGCTACTGATGGTGCTAGCAATAGAGAAGACTGTCTTTGTAACGAAAAAGTCAGTTAGATGCCCAATAAGGGGTTGGGTCACACATTGACAAAAAGTGACGTGAAATCGAAGAAGAATGGGCCATTTAAGTTGTTCAACCCAATGGTTGGCCTGGCTAATTCAGAAGTGGTGAGGGACATTAAGTGACTTGCCCGAGGCACACTTATATGATCTATTCCCACCCAACTAGAGTGCGTTCTTTACTACTTGCAGCACAACATGAAAAAGTCTTGGAAAACCAAGGGGCCATAAGCAAATAAGTTGGGTGACCAAAGGAAGAAAGAATCCATTCGGGTCCACCAGAATGAAAGTATTAATCAACCTGAGAGACAATAGTCAGTTTGCTCTCCTATTGGCTAATGCATTCTATTTTACGAGCTTCGGAAGTCCATTGGTTCTAAAGAACAAGCGCGTATTATTAGTCGCCCATGATGAACGTAACCCTCTCAAATGGATTCAAGTGGCCTTAAATTGCATGGAAATGGACCTCTGTATGCGTGGTTTGATGAATATGAGGCTTCTAATACTTTCTTAGGGGCTTTCCCCCTCTTTCATGAAGAGATATCGCTGGGAGATATGAGCAAAGCAACAGTAAAAGCCAATAATTGCATAAATAAAAGTAAGTGTTCATTACATTTATAGGGGCTTAACCGCCAGTTACTGCATCGCTCACTCTATGTGATTTCATTATGGGAGGCGCTATTAGGCATTCAAGCAGGGATGGATTGTGTCACTTCCATTATGTTTTATTCCCTCAATCGTTTGGCACAGCCTTCAGCAATATATAAACCCCCAAATGGGGAATAAATCGAGATACTATTTCCTTCCAGATGCCCTCAATCACTCACTATGGGTCGTTGTAGCTTGAGTAGCGAAGGGTTCTACCTTTCCACGTAGTGATAAGGTAGTTTTCCCATGGTTTTTTATGTATTCCAGGGTTAAATGTGTGGTTAGGAAATATTGACTCTGCCTACCAGATCCTACTATCTATATATTCCCACCCAACTGGAATCTCGGTTAAGTTAGATCGGTTAAGCCAGTTCGATCAGTGACAAGGACACGCCACCCTTTCACTCTCAAAWTTACCAGCTACTCTGGGTCGAACCGCATTTGTCGATATTCCACCGAGATACGACAAGGTTATACCTTTCCTGCTCCTGCCAATAGGTTGATCAGTCACCACTTTCCTTCCCCGATGGCATTAAAGTATCAAAGTTAGCGGAAGAGAATTAAGGTCACTTACGCATAGCTCAGGTTATGGCGAGATAGATAAGGTAAGGTCACTTACACCTAGCTCAGGTTATGGCGAGATAGATAAGGTAAGGTCACTTATGCATAGCTCAGAATAAACTGTTGAAACTTGTACAGGTGATCCTGCTAGATCTACTGCTTATGCTAGATATACTATTGGTTCTACTATTGGATATGGTTATATCGCCTTTGTTGCTGGTATCGTTGCTAGCCGTGTTTCTCTATATACGAATACATATGCTGTTGTTGGATCAAGGTAAACAACAGATGCTTAGTCGACTGCTCAACCTACTACTGGATCAACTTCTGCTTAAATGACTGAAGAATCAATAGCTAAGACTAGATTTTACTGACTGTCTTGTTAGATAGATAGCTTTGGTTGACTAGCTGGCTTTGCTACTTGTGGTTCTCGATCTTGAACAGAAGAATCTGGCTCTCTCGCATCCGACTCTCCATCACGAACATAATTTGGTACATCAACTTATTCAAAAGCATCAATCTCATCGTCAGAAGCAGCAGAAAGAACCCTCTAAGAATATTTTATTGATGTGTTCTTAGCACTATAACCAGATCGAGAGCTTTCTTATAGAAAGAAGGAAGCACCATAACCAACTCCATGCGCCACGTACGTAGACATGATACTGAGCGAAGGGAAGTTGGGATAAGGAAAGATTCCTTAGATAGGCAATAACCGAGTTCTTTAGGTAAATAAGTTGTCCACTCAGTAAACAAATGTCTTCGTCTCTATAGCCCCTGCCTTTGCTCATGTTGTTATTTCTCTTGCCTTTCACTATGCTACCTTAGCTACCTTATCTTTGAAACTAGCATTGGATCAACATCATCAAACTCTCTATCAGCATCACAAAAATAAGACTCTCTATCCCTAACATCATACTCTTAATAAATACCAAAGCCTATCAAAAGCAGGTGGTGAAAGGTTGGAAATTCCAAACCCTAGTGTTAATGATCCAAAGCCTGATGCTGGCTATCAAAATGGAAGGTGCGTTGTGGGCTATGCCTCTGTAGGAACTGCATCATGCTCATCAGTATCTTAAGCTCGATAACGAAGGTCTGAACCTGGCTCTAGATCTTGAGGGTTGTCTGGCTCTCGATGATCACGAAGGTATGGGTCTCGCTCACGAACAACATAATCTGGATCACAATCTTAAACGACAGAATATTTATATCACTCTCTATATATGGTATATGGATATGGATATGGATCTCTCTCACAACTTAATTAATAATCGTTCAAGTATGAATTAATCAAAGGCCAGAATATCGATCTCTTATATAGTAGAAAACCTAAGCTGTGCATTCGGATCTATGGTCTGCTATTGGATCCACCACTGCTGGTACTGGATCTGCTACTGGTATTTGTGTTGGCTTTATAACTGGAAGGTTTGCTAGGCAAGGTGCTATTGGCTATGCTTTTGCTTCTAACCTATTCCATAAAATTCTTATACCTAAAGACGGTTATGGCTTAGTTTATGCATCTCGATCTCGATATAGAACTAGTTGGGACGTTGCAGGCTATCGATCGAAGCCCATGAATATCAATCTGAATCGATTACTACTAGGTCAAATGGTTCTATCGTCATCTCCACATTAAATCAACACTAGTCAAGGCATATTTAGATCAATAATAATGTTTTGCGCGGATAAAAAGGCAATTCAAAGAACACGGTAGAAAAGGTGTGATCCTCCCCTCCCTAATGATTCAGGTTCAGGTCCTAAGCTCTTGATCCNGACTCTGCCTACCAGATCCTACTATCTATATATTCCCACCCAACTGGAATCTCGGTTAAGTTAGATCGGTTAAGCCAGTTCGATCAGTGACAAGGACACGCCACCCTTTCACTCTCAAATTTACCAGCTACTCTGGGTCGAACCGCATTTGTCGATATTCCACCGAGATACGACAAGGTTATACCTTTCCTGCTCCTGCCAATAGGTTGATCAGTCACCACTTTCCTTCCCCGATGGCATTAAAGTATCAAAGTTAGCGGAAGAGAATTAAGGTCACTTACGCATAGCTCAAGTTATGGCGAGATAGATAAGGTAAGGTCACTTACACATAGCTCAGGTTATGGCGAGATAGATAAGGTAAGGTCACTTACGCATAGCTCAGAATAAACTGTTGAAACTTGTACAGGTGATCCTGCTAGATCTACTGCTTATGCTAGATATACTATTGGTTCTACTACTGGATATGGTTATATCGCCTTTGTTGCTGGTATCGTTGCTAGCTGTGTTTCTCTATATACGGATACGTATGTTGTTGTTGGATCAAGGTAAACAACAGATGCTTAGTCGACTGCTCAACCTACTACTGGATCAACTTCTGCTTAAATGACTGAAGAATCAATAGCTAAGACTGGATTTTACTGACTGTCTTGTTAGATAGATAGCTTTGGTTGACTAGTTGGCTTTGCTACTTGTGGTTCTCGATCTTGAACAGAAGAATCTGGCTCTCTCGCATCCGAATCTCCATCACGAACATAATTTGGTACATCAACTTATTCAGAAGCATCAATCTCATCGTCAGAAGCAGCAGAAAGAACCCTCTAAGAATATTTTATTGATGTGTTCTTAGCACTATAACCAGATCGAGAGCTTGCTTATAGAAAGAAGGAAGCACCATAACCAACTCCATGCGCCACGTACGTAGACATGATACTGGGCGAAGGGAAGCTGGGATAAGGAAAGATTCCTTAGATAGGCAATAACCGAGTTCTTTAGGTAAATAAGTTGTCCACTCAGTAAACAAATGTCTTCGTCTCTATAGCCCCTGCCTTTGCTCATGTTGTTATTGCTCTTGCCTTTCACTATGCTACCTTAGCTACCTTAGCTTTGAAACTAGCATTGGATCAACATCATCAGACTCTCTATCAGCATCACAAAAATAAGAGACTCTATCCCGAACATCATACTCTTAATAAATACCAAAGCCTATCAAAAGCAGGTGGTGAAAGGTTGGAAATTCCAAACCCTAGTGTTAATGATCCAAAGCCTGATGCTGGCTATCAAAATGGAAGGTGCGTTGTGGGCTATGCCTCTGTAGGAACTGCATCATGCTCATCAGTATCTTAAGCTCGATAACGAAGGTCTGAACCTGGCTCTAGATCTTGAGGGTTGTCTGGCTCTCGATGATCACGAAGGTATGGGTCTCGCTCACGAACAACATAATCTGGATCACAATCTTAAACGACAGAATATTTATATCACTCTCTATATATGGTATATGGATATGGATATGGATCTCTCTCACAACTTAATTAATAATCGTTCAAGTATGAATTAATCAAAGGCCAGAATATCGATCTCTTATATAGTAGAAAACCTAAGCTGTGCATTCGGATCTATGGTCTGCTATTGGATCCACCACTGCTGGTACTGGATCTGCTACTGGTATTTGTGTTGGCTTTATAACTGGAAGGTTTGCTAGGCAAGGTGCTATTGGCTATGCTTTTGCTTCTAACCTATTCCATAAAATTCTTATACCTAAAGACGGTTATGGCTTAGTTTATGCATCTCGATCTCGATATAGAACTAGTTGGGACGTTGCAGGCTATCGATCGAAGCCCATGAATATCAATCTGAATCGATTACTACTAGGTCAAATGGTTCTATCGTCATCTCCACATTAAATCAACACTAGTCAAGGCATATTTAGATCAATAATAATGTTTTGCGCGGATAAAAAGGCAATTCAAAGAACACGGTAGAAAAGGTGTGATCCTCCCCTCCCTAATGATTCAGGTTCAGGTCCTAAGCTCTTGATCCNGTCGTGCCTCCTCAATAATGGCCCAGAGAGTAAAGATGTGATCAATGGTCTGATGACCAGGATGAAATCTTGTTTGTCCCCTAGATCGAAGGTGTCTATGCTCAAGCTCACAAGAGAACTTCATATGTAGAGTTGTAACATAAAGCTTAAGGAATGTATGGCCCACCATGATCGTCGTATAATTGTTGGGATTCACGCTAGGGCCCGATTTGTGTATCACGGGAATGATGTGGTGTGACCAAGCCGAAGGAAAACCTATACAAGCCACATGGTTGAAGAGATCTTCCTGGTGAGAAACTAAAGCACAAAGATCATGCTTAAACAAATCTACCAGAAAACCTTCCTCATATGTTGCTTTGTTGTTGTTCATCACCCAAACAACCTCTCTGATATCCCTGTCTAAGAATAAGAAACATGAGGAAGGTGGAGAGGTGACCTGAATCTGGGCCTATCCAGGAATGTCATAGAGAGTGGATATGTGGGAAAACATGGAGCGAGGATCTAGATCAAGTTGGAGGGGGAAGCAGCGGGGGAGGATGGTACACTGAAATATTTTAGGAGAGTGAGTAAGGGAGATGGATAAATCATGTCTTCTTTCAGAGACATAGGTGTTTCTTACAATGAAGGAGACAACGGTACAGAGCATTGAGGTTGAGGTAGGAGGGGTGACCATGGGTGAATGCATTTTGAAGCTGGCAATAGAGGACCTTTCATTCTTCATCGTACCATCAATTCATAGATATCGATGTTATTTCCAGCCTACATGGGTAATGAGAAAATTATAAACAAGGAGGCTTGCACAAATGGCTACTAGAAGTGGTCAACCATTTCACAAGTATAATAGGGAAAATATGTGTGGGATAGCATGATTGAACAGGGTGAAAGAGCATGCGCCCTCATGATATGAGGAGGATGGAACTTAACCCCAAGAGAAGGACCAAAAACAAATTGTTTTACCCTTTGCCAGAAATGAAGGTTAGAAATCATGTTATTGTGTGAGATCACAGAGTGGAAGAATCATAGCCAATGCAAGTACATAAGGAGTTGAGAATGGAGAATGGAGGGGTAATAAGAACATTATAAATATGGAGGCTTGCAAAAGTGGCTACTAGAAGTGGTCACTCTCGTCATGGGTACAATACGGAAAATATGTGTGGGATGGCATCATTAAATAGGGTGAAAGAGCATGCACCCTCGTGATATGATAGAGATGGAACTTAACCCAAGAGAAAAATAAAAACAAGTTGTTATACCCTCTGCCAAAAATGAAGGCTAGAAATCACATTATTGTGCGAGGTCGCAAAGTGGAAGAATCATAGCCAGTGTAAGTAAATAAGGAGTTGAGAATGGAAATAAATCTATGGCTTCAGTCTTCTGATACATTTGTTTCTTTTGTGGCTCACTTTCATCTCCTTGTTGTCTAGTTAACGATAATGACTATGTGTTCTTCTCCCCATGGCAGTCGACTCTCTAAATCGATGGCGGCCTTATACGGTGCTCCAGTTACTTATTAAGTAACTATTATATATATTCCCACCCAAACAGAAAGTTGTTTGAAACCGCTCTGATCTGATACAAAATGATTTCAAAAAACTTACGTGCCCATTGAAAGTGATTCAACGAGGGTCTAGTCTGCCTAGTCTCGGCTTTGAGGGGCCCCATGAGGAAGAAATCTATAAGTTCCGGATAAAGGTCCTGAAAGGCCCTGATCCTGAGCTATAAGATCCCTTGAGAAGAGCTCAATCATCCATTAAAGTTGGATAGTCTGTTTCATGAATGGCCTATCTAAATCGATCCACCTCCCCTAGTTCTTAGCAAATTATGGCTTCTTTTAATCTATCTTTATCCTTCTGCTCCACCCATTAATAGTATTGCACAGGGCTATGCTAAAGGCAGGGCTTCTGACTTGCTACCATAAGATCCCCTTTGGGCCTTTGGGAAACCTATGGGGTAAGGTATTGTATTTCTTTTGACAAATAGCTATTGAAGTTGGCTTGCCTAACAAAAAACAAGCGTTTCAGCGCTAATCCTGAGACCCCCTTAAGAACATAAGAAATTCCCCTAAGAACATGGTGTCGGTGCTAACCCATAAATACCTTTTGTCCCGGGTTGGGTTATTTCCTTCATATAAGGATAAGGACTTATAGTGGGGCGGGGGGGGGAGGAAGGGCAGCCTCGCAACCTAGCCTTTCATACTTAATAACACTAGAATGTGACAACACACTAGAATCTAAAACTAAGAGTTTTTGTACCTGCAAATATTCTAAAAACAAGCGTAGCAGAACTAACCCTTCAATTTCCCTAATAACAATCTAAATTCCCCCCTGATAATGGTGTCGACGTTGTTGATCACATAGCTCAGGATAGTCTCGGGTTGGGTTTTTTCTTTTCTTCTTTCAACTATTGACCCAACCTAATAAACTTTCGTCTCTGATGCCTTTGCTACTGATGCTGGCAATAGAGAAGATTGTCTTTATAATGAAAAAAGTCAGTTAGATGCCCGATAAGGGGTTGGGTCACACATTGGCAAAAAGTGACGTGAAATCGAAGAAGAAGGGCCATTTAAGCTGTTCAACCCAATGGTTGGCCTGGCTAATTCAGAAGGGGCGAGGGATGTTAAGTGACTTGCCCGAGGCACACTTATATGATCTATTCCCACCCAACCAGAGTGTGTTCTTTACTACTTGCAGCACAACATGAAAAAGTCTTGGAAAACCAAGGGGCCATAGGCAAATAACTTGGGTGACCAAAGGAAGAAAGAATCCATTCGGGTCCACCGGAACGAAAGTATTAATCAACCTAAGAGACAATAGTCAGTTTTCTCTCCTATTGGCTAATGCATTCTATTTTACGAGCTTCGGAAGTCCATTGGTTCTAAAGAACAAGCGCGTATTATTAGTTGCCCATGATGAACGTAACCCTCTCAAATGGATTCAAGTGGCCTTAAATCACATGGAAATGGACCTTTGTATGTGTGGTTTGATGAATATGAGGCTTCTAATACTTTCTTAGGGGTTTTCCCCCTCTTTCATGAAGAGATATCGCTGGGAGATATGAGCAAAGAAACAATAAAAGCCAATAATTGCATAAATAAAAGTAAGTGTTCATTACATTTATAGGGGCTTAACCACCAATTACTGCATCGCTCACTCTATGTGATTTCATTATGGGAGGCGCTATTAGGCATTCAAGCAGGGATGGCTTGTGTCACTTCCATTATGTTTTATTCCCTCAATCGTTTGGCACAGCCTTGAACAATATATAAACCCCCAGATGGGGAATAAATCGAGATACTATTTCCTTCCAGATGCCCTCAATCACTCATTATGGGTCGTTGTAGCTCCAGTAGCGAAGGGTTCTACCTTTCCACGTAGCGATAAGGTAGTTTTCCCATGGTTTTTTATGTATGCCAGGGTTAAATGTGTGGTTAGAACTTAGGAAATATCGACTCTGCCTACCAGATCCTACTATCTATATATTCCCACCCAACTGGAATCTCGGTTAAGTTAGATCGGTTAAGCCAGTTCGATCAGTGACAAGGACACGCCACCCTTTCGCTCTCAAATTTACCAGCTACTCTGGGTCGAACCGCATTTGTCGATATTCCACCGAGATACGACAAGGTTATACCTTTCTTGCTCCTGCCAATAGGTTGATCAGTCACCACTTTCCTTCCCCGATGGCATTAAAGTATCAAAGTTGGCGGAAGAGAATTAAGGTCACTTACACATAGATCAGGTTATGGCGGGATAGATAAGGTAAGGTCACTTATGCATAGCTCAGAATAAACTGTTGAAACTGGTACAGGTGATCCTGCTAGATCTATTGCTTATGCTAGATATACTATTGGTTCTCCTACTGGATATGGTTATATCACCTTTGTTGTTGGTATCGTTGCTAGCTGTGTTTCTCTATATATGGATACGTATGATGTTGTTGGATCAAGGTAAACAATAGATGCTTAGTTGACTGCTCAACCTACTACTGGATCAACTTCTACTTAAATGACTGAAGAATCAATAGCTAAGACTGGATTTTACTGACTGTCTTGTTAGATAGATAGCTTTGGCTGACTAGCTGGCTTTGCTACTTGTGGTTCTCGATCTTAAACATAAGAATCTGGCTCTCTCGCATTCGAATCTCCATCACGAACATAGTTTGGTGCATCAACTTATTCAGAAGCATCAATCTCATCGTCAGAAGCAGCAGAAAGAACCCTCTAAGAATATTTTATTGGTGTGTCCTTAGCACTATAACCAGATTGAGAGCTTGCTTATAGAAAGAAGGAAGCACCATAACCAACTCCATGCGCCACATACGTAGACATGATATTGAGCGAAGGGAAGCTGGGATAAAGAAAGATGCCTTAGATAGGTAATAACCGGGTTCTTTAGGTAAATAAGTTGTCCACTCGGTAAACAAATGTCTTTGTCTCTATAGCTCCTGCCTTTGCTCATGTTGTTATTGCTCTTTCCTTTCACTATACTACCTTAGCTACCTTTCACTATGCTACCTTAGCTACCTTAGCTTTGAAACTAGTACTGGATCAACAGCATCAGAATCTCTATCAGCATCATGAAAATAAGACTCTCTATCCCAAACATCATACTCTTAATAAATACCAAAGCCTATCAAAAGCAGGTGGTGAAAGGTTGGAAATTCCAAACCCTGGTGTTAATGATCCAAAGCCTGATGTTGGCTATCAAAATGGAAGGTGCGTTGTGGGCTATGCCTCTGTAGGAACTGCATCATGCTCATCAGGATCTTAAGCTCGATAATGAAGGTCTGAACATGGCTCTAGATCTTGAGGGTTGTCTGGCTCTCGATGATCATGAAGGTATGGGTCTCACTCACGAACAGCATAATCTGGATCACGATCTTAAACGACAGAATATTTATATCGCTCTCTATATATGGCATATGGATATGTATATGGATCTCTCTATATATGGCATATGGATATGGATATGGATATGGATCTCTTATATAGTAGAAAACCTAAGTTGTGCATTCGGATCTATGGTCTGCTATTGGATCTACCACTGTTGGTACTGGATCTGCTACTGGTGTTTGTGCTAGCTTTATAACTGGAAGGTTTGCTAGGCAAGGTGCTATTGGCTATGCTTTTGCTTCTAACCTATTCCATAAACTTCTTATACCTAAAGACGGTTATGGCTTAGCTTATGCATCTCGATCTCGATATAGAACTAGTTGGGACGTTGCAGGCTATCGATCGAAGCCCGTGAATATCAATCTGAATCAATTACTACTAGGTCAAATGGTTCTATCGTCATCTCCACATTAAATCAACACTAGTCAAGGCGTCTTTAGATCAATAATAATGTTTTGTGTGGATAAAAAGGCAATTCAAAGAACACGGTAGAAAAGGTGTGATTCAGGTTCAGGTCCTAAGCTCTTGATCCCTTAGAAAAATCAAGGTCGAGACAAGACGAATCCTTAGCTATTCTTATATACAAAACCAGGACTGGACAAATGCGGCACACCTAGTTAGTATGGTTTTTTACCAAGTCAAAGTGCTTGGCTCTCCCCTGACTGACCACCTAAGATGGGATTCTCCACTAGATAAGGTATTGATCCCGACTCACCGTTCCAGTGCTGCTTTATTCCCCAGGGTGCATACCTTTCTAATTGTATCAGTATGTTTCTTTATAGGCCAAACCTCATTGAGTTTATGCAAGTGGGGGGTAAATTATGTAGCCATATAAAATACAAGTGCATGCAGCGCATCGATATTCTTACTATGTATCTGGTATTTCGAAGAACTTGTATGGATTGGAAGTCGCCTCGATTTCTCATCTATTCTAATTTGATTACATTATCGTTGCATTTCAATAGATCCATCCTTATTTCTCATCTACGGCTCTTGGACCACCTATAGTACATTCAGCATGTGTTGTTCCCGTAGGGTCTACCTTGAAACTTGGGTCCGGAGCTGCTTGATTTACTTTACTTATTTTACTTGCTTTTCGGGGCTCCATCCTTTGAGACTTGGCATTTGGGTCAGCTTATGAGGTCTTTAGGTAATAATAAGTCTATGTGTGGGACGGCTTTTAGTTTTTTCGTCGCAGATCTTTCGACTAATTAGTAATCATTAAAGCATTAATTAATCAAAGGTGTAGGTCATCTGATTGGGGTTCTCGATTTGCTTTTCCTATTCCTTATTGGAATTATCCATTGGCCTATCCTCGTTGGTGCATCGCTCGATTATGAGAAACAATATATGATTCGCCCAGCAAGGGGTGTTGTTAGTAGGTCGGCATGAGCTCCTGCACGTGCTATTGATGGACGAGATTGGCATGTCTCTGACGGTGCTCTGCCTTATCTTTATATTGTTTAAGCGGTAGAAGATTCATCGGGTCGACCTCCCGTGTGTGCTTTTGATGATGCGCCTCAAAGAAGTTTGGCCTTTCCTTTTCACCTTCCCCTGGCTCCTTCTATTGGCGATAGTACATGATCTACCTAATTATTCCATCCAACCCATCCGAGAAGCAGATTCACTACCAGCAGCAGTCTTGAATGATTATGGAGAGGCGGACGNAACATCATACTCTTAATAAATACCAAAGCCTATCAAAAGCAGGTGGTGAAAGGTTGGAAATTCCAAACCCTAGTGTTAATGATCCAAAGCCTGATGCTGGCTATCAAAATGGAAGGTGCGTTGTGGGCTATGCCTCTGTAGGAACTGCATCATGCTCATCAGTATCTTAAGCTCGATAACGAAGGTCTGAACCTGGCTCTAGATCTTGAGGGTTGTCTGGCTCTCGATGATCACGAAGGTATGGGTCTCGCTCACGAACAACATAATCTGGATCACAATCTTAAACGACAGAATATTTATATCACTCTCTATATATGGTATATGGATATGGATATGGATCTCTCTCACAACTTAATTAATAATCGTTCAAGTATGAATTAATCAAAGGCCAGAATATCGATCTCTTATATAGTAGAAAACCTAAGCTGTGCATTCGGATCTATGGTCTGCTATTGGATCCACCACTGCTGGTACTGGATCTGCTACTGGTATTTGTGTTGGCTTTATAACTGGAAGGTTTGCTAGGCAAGGTGCTATTGGCTATGCTTTTGCTTCTAACCTATTCCATAAAATTCTTATACCTAAAGACGGTTATGGCTTAGTTTATGCATCTCGATCTCGATATAGAACTAGTTGGGACGTTGCAGGCTATCGATCGAAGCCCATGAATATCAATCTGAATCGATTACTACTAGGTCAAATGGTTCTATCGTCATCTCCACATTAAATCAACACTAGTCAAGGCATATTTAGATCAATAATAATGTTTTGCGCGGATAAAAAGGCAATTCAAAGAACACGGTAGAAAAGGTGTGATCCTCCCCTCCCTAATGATTCAGGTTCAGGTCCTAAGCTCTTGATCCCTTAGAGAAATCAAGGTCGAGACGAGACGAATCCTTAGCTATTCTTATATACAAAATCAAGACTGGACAAATGCGGCACACCTAGTTAGTATGGTTTTTTACCAAGTCAAAGTGCTTGGCTCTCCCCTGACTGACCACCTAAGATGGGATTCTCCACTAGATAAGGTATTGATCCTGACTCACCGTTCCAGTGCTACTTTATTCCCCAGGGTGCATACCTTTCGAATTGTATCAGTATGTTTCTTTATAGGCCAACTCTCATTGAGTTTATGCAAGTGGGGGCAAATTATGTAGCCATATAAAGTACAAGTGCATGCAGCACATCGATATTCTTACTATGTATCCGGTATTTGGAAAAACTTGTATGGATTGGAGGTCGCCTCGATTTCTCATCTATTCTAATTTGATTACACTGTCGATGCATTTCAATAGATCCATCCTTATTTCTCATCTGCGGCTCGTGGACCACCTATAGTACATTCAACATGTGTTGTTCCCACAGGGTCTACCTTGAAACTTGGGTCCGGAGCTGCTTGCTTTACTTTACTTATTTTACTTGCTTTTCGGGGCTCCATCCTTTGAGACTTGGCATTTGGGTCAGCTTTTGAGGTCTTTAGGTAATAATAAGTCTATGTGTGGGGCGGCTTTTAGTTTTTTTCGTCGCAGATATTTCGACTAATTAGTAATCATTAAAGTATTAATTAATCAAAGGTGCAGGTCGTCTGATTGGGGTTCTTGATTTGCTTTTCCTGGTCCTTATTGGAATTATCCATTGGCCTATCCTCGCTGGTGCATTGCTCGATTATGAGAAACAGTATATGATTCGCCCGGCAGGGGGTGTTGTTAGTAGGTCGGCATGAGCTCCTGTACGTGCTATTGATGGACGAGATTGGCATGTCTCTAACGATGCTCTGCCTTATCTTTATATTGTTTAAGCAGTAGAATATTCGTCGGGTCAACCTCCCGTGCGTTCTTTTGATGATGCGCCTCAAAGAAGTTCGGCCTTTCCTTTTCACCTTCCCCTGGCTCCTTCAATTGGCGATAGTACATGATCTACCTAATTATCCCATCCAACCCATCCCAGAAGCAGATTCACTACCAATAACAGTCTTGAATGATTATGGAGAGGCGGACACAGTTTCTCTTGAACCAGATACCTGTGAACCAAAAGCATCGAAGCAAGCAGAAAAGTCAAAGATAGAATCACAAGTAGCATCCGAGTCAACAGAGGCAACAGAGGTAGTTTCAGCTATTGATCTTGTTTACTCAGAACCAAAGAGAAATGAAGTTCCATATCCAGATTAAGAAGCAATTTATTTAGGGTAAGCATATCCCGTTTACCAAGTGGTTTAAACAGCACTAAAAGCGGAGGCATCACCCACTATAGATGTAGAGGCAAAGAAATCAATAGCAGGTACAAAGGCAGAGGTGTATACTTTGATAGTATGATACGTTCGGTCTGGCATTGCGTATGAACGCAAGAGGAAAAATTTCTCTCTAGCAACACGAGCCAGCCCTAACCTTTCCTTCGCTCAAGTAAGTAGCTGACGTGATCAGACCATGGACGGCATTAGGTAATTCGGGTTGAACCGTTCCATTCTATCTATCTATATATGACACAACATACATCTTCTCTGATCCCAAACATCACACTCTATCAGCTGCGTCTTTAGGTAA
>JZKD02S0798812.1:0-14569 GCA_000966675.3 Picea glauca
CGTGCCTATAACGACATGAGAAGGACACTTGAAACACCTCAAACATTTGATTTAGAAGAGGAGAAATGAGTCAGCAGGCTTGCAAACCTTTTGCCATCTGAAAGCACCTCAAAAATTGAGTTTTTGGAGGAGAGCACTCCCCCTTACACTATCTCGGAGCACCGACACTCCCCCTTACACTGTCAGGGAGCGTTATAAAGCTCCCTTGGCCCTTTTGAGGGAGTGCTATAGATTTTGAGAGCGTTGGTGCCCCCCTAAAGCCTACTAGGGAGCGCTACAACGCTCTGATGGTCCTTTTGAGGGAGCACTACCTATTCTAGGTAGTTGTTAAGCTATTGAGATGAATGGGGGAAGCATCTTTTCATTCTTGGAAGGCAGTTGGATTCGAATCCCTAGTCCATCCATGATCTTAGGGCAGATCCTCAACTGAAGGAGGAAAATCCTCAACTTCCCCAAGGATATCTCAAGTGGTTGAAGCCTCTCCAAGGCTATATAAGAAATATTTCTAATGGTGAAAGGGGAATGGGAAATGTAGAATTACACCAAACTTATGATCTCATAAGTGGTGCTGGAACAGAGCTAATTGGAGGAGGAACTGCTAGCATGAAACTTATGATCTTGTAGGAAACACACAGTTAGCCAAAGGAGAGTGATCAGTGAAGCTATTGTTATCCAAGTTGTGGATCTTTCAGGAAAGGGTTAGATGAAGGGGACTTGACGAAGCTGTCGCATTCGCATATACGATTGTAAGCACTATTGTCGTTATTCTCATTAATATGACACGCTTGGCCTGTTTCTTTCTAGTTTGTGTTTGATGTTACATAAACTTATCGTTGATAGATAGATCTGTTTTCAAGCTAATATAAATAGAGTAGGAAGTGGTCATATCTTGTTTTGTCCACAGGATCCAGTGAGGAGCAAAGGATCGGAGCGCAACTCGGAGCGTGTAGGGACAAACGTCGATAAAAAGGTACTTCTGTTATCCTTCCTTCTCATGTGTTAGTTTAGATAGATTTTAAACAAAGTCAGTGTCCACGTTAAGCATTTTCTGTCTTAGAGTTAGGGTCAAGCTCTTTGAGGCAATCTACCTGTCCACAGGGAGATTTTCCTACAACAGCTTCTACTTGTTGCACACAATTTTTATGGATGATACAAACTCTTGCAGATTTGAAAGTAACTTACACTGATCCCATTCCACTTCACTGTGATAACATCAGTTCCATCAGTCTCTCTAAGAATCTTGTACTTCATTCAAACTCTAAGCACATACCAATAAAATACCATTTTCTCAGAGAACAAGCTACAAATAGAATTGTTCAGCTTAATTATATTCCTTCCATAGAAAAAATAGTTGATATCTTTACTAAACCGTTAGCAATGACCCCTTTTGGATATCTTTGTCAAAAGTTGGGGGTTATAACTTCTTTCGTCTAATATGTTCACCTGATCAAGGGGAGTACTTATTGAATATCTGTTGTATTTCTAAGTTTCTCATAGTTGACAAGGGGAGTATGTACTGCAATAGCTCAGGGGGAGCATGTTACTTCTTTGACATTGATGTCAAAGGGGGAGAAAGTGTAATGGTAAGGATGCTATGAGTAGTGTCTTCAAGATTTCCATCAATGCCAAAGAGGGAGATTGTTGGCATATTTATTACGGGCAGACAAAAGGCAGAGTATTTGTTTGTCATTGATGGCAAGCTCAGCCCGACGATGACAAACAAGAGAAAGTGGCAAGATCAACAGCGCAACAATGATCAGATGGTAAGATCAGAAGCGTAAACTCCATTTTGGAGTTTCAGATACTAGGAGTTGGAGGAGTCAAAGGAAGGAGTGCCCTAACCTCTCAAACTCGTGATATGCGAAATTGCGAATTAATCTGAGTCATTGATAAAAGGGATATCTTGGACCGTTGATTAGGCACAACGAAGGCTCGTGAATTTGTGAAATGATATTGGTCATTGAAGCTAGAGGACACATGGTGAAAGATTGGAATTTTGCTGACTGAAAGGTCAAAGGAAGGAGTGCTCTAACCTCTCTAACTCGCGATATGTGAAATCGCGAAATAATCCTGGCTGTCGGATCAAGGATTGATATGGACCGTTGATCAGACACGGTGAAGGCCCATGAATTTTCAAAATCATGATAAGATTTGGACCATTGGGTCCATAGGACACGTGGTGAAAGATCATCATTTCGCTGACTGGAAAGTCAAAGGAGAGGGGTTCCCTAACCTCTTGAACTCGCGATATGTGAAATCGCGAAATGCCGAAACGCGAAATTGCAAAAGGCGCTAACAACTAAACTCCATTTCGAAGATCGCGACTTGGAGAGTCGAGATGCCTTGCAATAGGAATTCGCGACATGTGAAATCACGAAATGCCGAAATACGAAATTGCGAAAGGTGCTAACAATTAAAATCCATTTCGGAGATCACGACTTGGAGAGTCGAGATGCCTCACAACAGGAATTCGCAACATCCGAAATCGCGAAATGCCGAAATGAAAAATTGCAAAAGGCACTAACAACTAAACTCCATTTCGGAGATCACGACTTTGAGAGTTGATATGCCTCGCAACAGAAATTCGTGACATGCAAAATCGCGAAATGTCGAAATGTGAAATGTCGAAATGATCGAAGCTAGTCCAGCTAAGCTCCTTTTCCAGAGTTTCGGGGATCGTGACATGGAGCATCGAGATATCTCATCACAAGAATTGTTGAAATGCGAAAATGCGAAAGGCATTTTGATTAGGCCCGTGGTCATAGCTAGTGGGCATATGGAGTAAGCATGAGACCCGTCATTTATAATCCAACGGTGCAGGTTAATGAGGAATATGATCGAAGGGTTATTGTTTCTCTTCATGATTAATTGTTTAGTAATGATTAAATTAGCATAACAGAATCATTGTTCTTGGACGGTTGGTGATTCAGTTGCTAAGGCATGTGTGAATAAAAGGAGATATGAGACGACTGTGCAATGTTGGTTGTTCTGACTGAAAAATGAGTTGAACTGTAGAAAGGTAAAACTACAGTATGCACAGTGTGAAGAAAGCTCAGAGATAAGGAACAAAAGATGAACAAAAGAGAAAAGGTGAAAAGAGCAGAATGTGCACATATCAAAGAGCATGAGAAGGACAGAGAAAGAACAGATAGACAGAGACAACAAGTCAAGCCAAATATGAACAGAGAAAAAGAATAGTGTAGCAGAGAAGAATTGCAGAACAATGAAGAAGTGGTAAGAATTGATTTATATGTGTTGTTCGTTATTCAATCATTTATTTGTAATAAGGGTGGTAGGGAGGGGCTAGGGAGGATTGTTGTCCTTAGAGGTTCAAGTGGGTGCTTGAACACAAGGAGTTGTAGATTCCATCTGGTTGCAGCCAGAAAAACCAGGGTGGTAGGGTGGTGCAAGGGAGAATAGTTTTTCTCTGTTATACAGGTTGGTGCCTGTGTGACTGGAAGTTGGTGCTTCCATCTAGTTGGTGCTGGAATACTTAGGGAGTTATTTCTTCCTTCTAGTGGGTGATAGAGAAACTAGAGAGTTGGTGCTCTCAAACAAGTTGGAGCTTGTAAAACAGAGGTAGTAGCCTCACATTGAGTTGGTGCTCAATTATAGATGATGTACAGAACTTAAAAGACTGCCTATCATTTCGAAGAAGAAGAGGTTTCCTCCCTTTATGGGTTTCCTCATGAAAAATTGTCTCTGTGTATATCTTATGTGTGAGTGATGCTCATTATTTATGTTGTCCATATGTAGTATAATATTGATGGTCACTTGGAGAAAGATTAAAAATGGTTTAATTGAATTAAAATTGTTTAAGCACAGTAACAACTGATTCACCCCCCCTCTCAGTTGTCTTAGTAATTTCAACACACTGCACCTCTGCTAAAGTATTATGGCTCTAGCTAGATAGTTCTTATCATAGTAAAGTACAAAAAAGAGAAAAAGAAGACAATACCATCAAGGAATTGATGCAATCCCCAATCATCAATAAAGAAGACAACTCAACAAGGAATTGATGCAATCCCTAGTCATCAATAAAGAATAAATATCAAAGAAGGAATTGATGCAATCCTCAGTCAACAAAGAAGAAGACAAATCAAACAAGGAATTGATGCAATCCCTAGCCATCAATCAAGATGACAACTCCATCAAGGAATTGATGCATACCTTAGTAATCACTGAAGAAAAAATATTGAATCTTAAGACTAATGTTATAGATGCATTAGAATAGATTCATATGGAAACATGAAATGGTATATATATTGAAGTTCCTATGGAAGCTCTCGAAAATCTCGAATACAAAACTATGTGCACTCTAGAAGAGTTGGAGAAACTTCAAAAGAAATATGTGTTGCTACTACAACAGTTAGATCAATCTAAAAACCATGAAGAGAAAGAACAAAAGATTCAGCTAGAAGACAAGGATGAAGATATCAATGGATTAAATATTGAAGTTGTTGATCTAACAAAATAAATGAACGAGTTTAAGGTATATCACAAACTCAATAAATGCACAGAAGAATTAGAAAAAACAAAAGAAATGGTCAATATTCTAAACACTCAACTTGAAGAAGCTAAGGAAAGTGAAGAAACCTTGAAGAGTGAGTTGAATAAAAAGGAAGAATCATGTCACACGCTGGAATTGGAAGTCATCAACCTCAAAAGGATTTAGCTAGAAAACAAGGAAGAAATAAAAAGATTGAAGACTGAAGTTGTTGATCTAAAAAAGGAGATAGAAGAGTTGAAGACATATGAAAAAACCAATAAATGCACATAAGTCTTGGATGAGATATGAGAAATGTTCATCAGTCTAAAGACTCAACTTGAAGAAGCTCAGGAAATAGAAGAAGACTTGAATATCCAGTTGACTAAGAAGGAAAAAACATGTCACATGTTGGAATTGAAAGTTATCAACCTCAAAAAGTAGAATGAAAAGACAAAAGAAATTGCCAAATTCTAGAATAGCTTAGCCATCCTGGATAAGATCTAGAACAGTCAAAGACAAACAAATGAAAAAACTGGTCTTGGGTACAATAAGAAAGAATAAGGGGTCAAGTGGAACACCATTCACAAACATGAGAAAACATTATCTTCCTCAAAAGTAAAAAGTGTAATCACAAACCAAATACAAACCATGAACTTTGTTAAAGGAGGAAGCTACAAAAGTCAAAAACAAGAAACATATCAAAAGGAAGACTTCTCATGTCACAACAGACTCGAGTATGGAAGTAACTTCAATGGTTATTTTTTTACTTATAAAAACTTTGCTCACAAAGCATTGAAATGTACGAGTCCTAAAAAGAAAAATTCAGGAAGGTCCAATAACTTAATGAGATATTGGAGACACAATTATGTTGGGAACACAAAAAAGTTTTGTCATACCATGAGATTCTACAACTATGATAATTTTGGGCACAAATCCCAAGACTACAGGAAATGAAGAAGACAACCCATGAAAAATAATCCATACAAGTCAGGAAGAAAATCTAATGAATTTTGGAAGAAAAGAAGAGAGGATAAATCTCAAAGTACAAATGTAGAAAATAAAAGTTTATCAAATAGAGTGCCTTATGGGAAGACATGGAGAAGAAAATCTAAAGAAAAAAACAAGAAAGATGATGAAGATCTTGCACCTAAAAATGAAGAAATTGATAACAATAAACTGATGGATGAAACTCTTAATAAGGAATGTGAAATTCAAATATTTGCATATGAAGAGGAAGAAGCTCAAGGATCAAAAACTTCTAAAGAAGAAGATAAAGAATATATTGGTGCACACAACAGTGGTGATGAATATGAACTCTCAGTAGAAAATCAGTCTGTAGAATAGTGTGATGAATAAAACAAATAATATCTAAAGAAGAAAGCAACAAAATAAGTTCAAAATATATAAAGACAGAGTAAGAATAGAGCAAGTTATTAATGATATGAAAGAACGGTAAATATCTCTTGGGATTAAAGAACTAAATAATATCAAGAAGAAGAATAAATAGATCAAAAAGATCAGTAAGCTTCACACCTTTTTCCGTTATGACAAAGGAGAAGAACACAAAAATCCCAAGAGATTGAGATAACAACTGACACATTCACATGGGGAGAAAAGCAGTAAAAGTTTTTTTTCCTTTCTCGTTGATGTCAAAACAAGAGATTTAAACAATAAAACCAAAGTACAAAATAAATGGGACAAAGATAGGGGGAGCATCACCTCAGGGGGAGCATCATATCAGGGGGAGAAGATAAATATTCCCTTTGTTATTGTTATCAAAGGGAGAGAGATAAAGAGTGAAAAAAAGTCAGCTCAAACGACTCAAAATACATAATACATTTCACAAGGGAAGTAAGTTTGTTTTACTAAGGTTGTCATCAATAACAAAGGGGGATATTGTTGGCAATTTGGTTGTCATTGATGTCAACCTTGATAAATAGGTGAAGTATCATTCATTGATTGGTTTGAGAAGCATTTTCAATATTGGACATATTGTTATGAAGGTGACTTGAATGTCAAGCATTGTCAATATTGGACATAATGTTATAAAGGTGACTTGAATATCAGAAGAAAGATAAGATTGACTAATATATTGTATGAATACATTCATCCTATATTGTATAATGTTGATATTGTGTCATTAACATCTATGCACAAAAGAAGAAATTGTGAAGAAATTATCTAGATAAAAAGGGTAAATCGATAATCCAATATTGATCCATACAAATCATAAATAAAGAAATTAATAAGACATGGTTCATTAAAAGTGATTCAGAAAATATCAATTGAAGAAGAGTCCAGAGATGAGACATAATGTCAATGGTGGATATTTGGTGAGGAAGCATTGACACCATCAAGTCACAAGTCGAGTCGATTCAAACAAAAATAAGGTCGACTATCTGGAAATCCATCGACTCCAAGACAAGTAGACCGATTGCAAGCCTACATATTGACGGAAGTTGGAGAAGAAAAGTCAATCGATTTCAAGACGAGTCGACCAACTAGAGGTCAAAGTCGAAGGAAAATTGAGTCGAGAAATCCAAGTTGGCCAAATCAATTTGAGACGACAAAAATCGAATTTTTCAAGTCGATTTTCTTCCAAGTCGTGTCGGTCCAAGAAAGAAGTAACCTAAAGGTCGAAGTCAAAGAAAAATTAAATACAAGTTGGGTGGAGGATGAAGCAACATGGGTCGACTAGAATTAAAATACTCAATTCAAAATTTCTCCTAGTTGAGTCGACCAAATAAATGTTTGTCGGTTGAATGAGAAAGCAAATACAAAGAAGGGTGAGACCAAGTCAAATCTTTAGTGACTAACCACTGAGAGGGAATTGATTTTGATATAACCATCAAGTAAAATGTTTACAAGTTGAGTTTAAATAATCACCAACAAAGTAGATATGTGGAGGTCGATTTAAACATTCACGAAAAGGTGATATGCACTGAAGTCGATCTCGCATCCGAAAACAAAAGGAAAATCTAGAGAAGTTTCCTTCAAAGAACCACTTGTACCTTCCACCTTGCACACGTTCTGGGGAAATGTGATGAGTTTCGATTAACTAGGCATGTTTTGCAAAAAAACTCATGTTGTAGAATTTTAAAATTCATTTATGTCACTCTAGAATCGTCATACGAAAATTGTTTTCTAAATTGGTATACGGAAATNTATATATATAATGGATTGAATGAAAGTTCATTCTATTAAGTTGGTGTTTGTTTACAAGTTGAGTCTTGTCATGAGGATTGGATTCCTTACATCTCAATTGGATCTTAGATAAACATGTTAGGTCTTGTTATGAGGCTTGGATTCCTCATTTCTCAGTTGAATATGAGAACTACAAGTTAAGTTGAGAGTTGGATCTCTCATATTTGGTTGAAGTTGAAGATATTAAAATATTGATTATGTTTTTATTCATTCAAGTTAAATAAATAAAAGAATGATATTTTATCTATTTCATACAGTTTGTGTTATACATGTTTATGAATAATTAATTGAACTACATATATCTTATTTAGTTAATTTAGTTAATCTATGAAAATGTAAAATGTAGTCAAAACCCCCCCTCTCAATGTCAGTGTGTGTTTCAACACATGAGATGAGATATTTTGTTGTGTTTTGAAATTACTTCAAATTTCTAAGAGTAGTTTAGAAAATTAACATAGGTCAATTGTAATCATTTGAAAAATATAGGTAATTTAAGATGATTTATATCAGTACTTTTTTCTATATTTTATAATAAAGTATTTTATAATTATGTTGATGGGAATTATTATTTTGGAAATGGAATGGTGCAAGATTGGATGGTAGTGATACATCATGTATTAAAGACATTGTAATGACATAATACCAAATTGACCATTTATTAGGTTTTCCATTTATATATTATTATTTAATATATATTTAATATTGTAATGACACACAATGCTTTTCTAACCAAATTATTTAATATATATGTATATATGTACTTCCCATTTCACCTGAATTTGAGTTGAGATTTGGTTGAGATAACCTTCATCTCATTATCAATATTTCATGAGTTAGTTCACAAGTGTGGGTTCAAACCTTATACATACAAGTTTTGGTATTAATTGATCCACAAGGTACCAAGCTGCGACTACAGGGCTATGAGACTTTTTCTCCGGTCTGTTGTTGGTAGAAGGGAAGTGGAGCAGCAAAGGGACTGTTGAGCAGAGAGGGTGGGACAAGCATGTGGGGAATGAGGGACTATAGGTTGTTTTCTAGAGTTGACACCTGAGTCTGAGTTTTTTGTTGTGTGAGAGACCTTAACCTGATTAGGATTCTTGTACCTAGGTGGATTTTTAGCCCCAGCTCAGGGGTGGCCCACTACTGAGGATTATAAATAGTGTGGTCAAAGGTTGAGAGGAACTTAGAAGATCTCTTGGTGACATTTTAACAAAGATAAGTGCAAATTATGTGCTTGTTTATGTGTTGTGTATTAATTATGCATTTTATTTCATGTGTTTTTCTTATATGTGCTTGTTGCTATTTTTTATGAATCTCTACATGTGCTCAACGATATCAGTGAATACATTGAAATTCCAAATTATATATATATATATATATATATATATATATATATATATAACCTGGAAAAATTTTCACATTTAAACAATAATAAATGAAAATGAAACTTTACCTCATATCGTTTTTGTATATTCTTCTTTTTCACCAAGAAGGCTCTTCTGGACTCCTCTGAGTGCAGTGGTATTTTGATGAGAACATGGTTGGAATTTGAGTTCATTTTTACATTTTAGACCATTTTTTTTTATGTTTTGGGTCTACATATAATTCTTGAATTAACATTATGTCTAATAATGTGTCTTTTAATGATGAAGTTTTGATAAGAAATTTAGTTAAAGAATTTTCGACTCTTTCTCAGGTTCAAGGAATAAAAGGTCGGCCAGGTTTTCAGGGTATTGATAGTGTTGTGGATATGAAAAGATATTACTTTGAGAGAGGGTGGAACCTCAAAAATTTAAGGAAGAAGAGGTCTCTAAATGTATAAGAATTGACATTGGCTTTCATACTACTGAGAATTCGATGGTTATGGAAAGATGTTATTTCAAGAGCTGGTGAAGAGGTTTCTAAATGTATAAGAGTCGACATTGCTTTCATATGAGAATTCGGTGGTAGGTGGTTATGGAATTTAAGGAAGAAGAGGTCTCTAAATGTATAAGATTCGACATTGGCTTTCATACTACTGAGAATTTTGTGGTTATGGAAAGATGTTATTTCAAGAGCCGGTGAAGAGGTGTTTAAATGTATAAGATTTGACATTGGCTTTCATACTACTGAGAATTAGGTGGTGGTGGTTATGGAAATATGTTATTTAAAAAGCCGGTGGATACTATTTCTTCAGATCTTTGCGTGAAGAAGTTTCCACTTATTCTAGGTTAAAGGAAGGAAATATATCTATATGCATAAAAATAAACATCAGTTGGTCTATATTATTTTCCACTATATTCAAAGTTAAAGGAAGAAAAGTTCACTAAGTGCAAAAAAATAGATATAGGCTTTCAAGTTGCTAATAGTTTAGTGGAAATGCATAAAAATAGACATAGGCTTTCAAGTTGTTAATAGTTTAGCGGATATGGAAGGATATTATTTTGAGCATTGGTTTATAATATTTCTTCAATTTTCATCTTAAGAATTTTTACTTGTAATAATAGATTATATAAGAGTTCATGATATTTACCAGATAATTTCTAAGTTCAACTGCAGTCTAATAGTTCAATTTCTTTTAGTGGTTGTTACCGCCAAAAACGCCCTTTATTCTAACCCTATCCTCATTTCCATCGTTCTCTTCTCTTTATGCCTTTGTAAAATTTCCATTTCTCTCTTCTCGCTTTGTAAAATTTCGATCAAATCAATTAATATAAGAAAACTGACCACTTGAAAAGTTTGAGAAGAACCCAAGGGATTGTTTATATAAACCTCTCCATTTTCTTTGCGCACCATCTACAGACTTGTGGGCAACTCTCTAAAGATAGCAATGAGTTGAGTGGAATGAAGATCATTGGGATGTGGAAATATGCTTAATTTAACAAGGAGAGAGTTGATGGGCACTTTGAACCAAATTCCCATACCCCATGACCCATCACTAACTATCTTATTTGATTTAGAATTCATGAGAGCAGAGATATTGCACACAACACAATTCAATTCATAGACAAATGGATGTTACATATATAGCATCAAGATCACATACTCCTAGCAATCTAGATCTTAAGAAAGTGGATCTGATTAGCTAAAAATAGTAAACCTAGAAACTCACAGTTACCACACTCATAGTTAACCTAGAAACTCACAGTTACAACAGCTGTAAGCATTATCTCTAACACCCTCCCTTAATGCTTACATTACAAATATTACAATCACAAATTACAAAACATAACAAAGGGTTACAACACAATTTTTGTCATGACTGTCTCACTGGTCCTCATACACAGTTACACCCATCTCTGAACTTCATAGACACACTCTTTCTCTCCCATCATCTTCGAGCTACCACTTCATACAACACAAATACAACGCTTCTGACCATATTTGAAGTATCTATAGGACCAACAATTCTAAACTACCCCGAAGAATAGTCTCGATACTGAAACATTCAGTAATCCATTTTACAAAATGACCTTTTTTACACACTCATCAACACAAAGATAGCTTGTAACTTATTATCTTGGAGCACCGAAGTATAACAAGACCTTCCAGCATCTAATAGACTTGTTGACATACTCAAACTAGTAATACATTCTTATAGCACCGAAGTACTCAAGAACTACAAGCTAGAATTACATCACACTCTTCTATATTTGGTTCTACATTATAAACTTTTACAAATTTTCACACCAAATAAATACTACATGGAGACCCAAGAACATTATAACATCTCTTACTACAAATTTCATGCTTGTAGATCTAGCCATAAGACCCTGTCCTGAAACTATCCATAATTATCGACAACTTTAATCGGGTAGGCAGGCAACGGACAATCTTCCTCTCTTTCCGTCCAAATCCCTTAGTTTCTTATGGCAAGAAACTATACTGAGAAGAAATAAATACTCTCATCCTAGCCAAATTCGAGAGACCAACAAAGAGAAAGAGAATGTATATTCTCAAATTTCCACAAGATCTTGGTAGCTCTTCATGGACCGTTGACAGAAAATAAAAAAATTTCATGTGTCTACCTCTGATCTCTACTATGCTTTCATCCACGTTGCCTTGAGAAGCGACTAAGAAGAAACTCCAAGCACAACGATTTAAATTCTTCTTCAAAGAGAAAAGACTCACCAATCTAATCATATTTTCTCCAAATTGTAGCGAACCCAGGTCTGAAAGGGTAAGATAAGACAAAGACACATGTGTGTCATGACCACGAATAGATCTTAAAATATATAAAGAGCAAGGACGCCTCCACCTGCAAAATTGTCTCTTCTGCCCACTCTGCTTGGACTTCTGCTACAGTGGCTAGCCAAATTAGCGATCTCTCTTTTTAATTTTTATTTTTTTTAAGAGTAAATAAATATCCAGCCTCATTTAGCGAATGCCTGTGCAACAATAGATTCAACCAGAACAACTATCCACACACAGACACACATAAAACTCAAGAACATAAACACACAAGCTTATTCTATTCTAATCTACACAGCTATGCTAATCTCAATCTCACATTTCACAGGATCTCATTTTCCTGGGCTCTCCCATGCAGGAGCTAAACCCAGTTCGGCTCTAATACCAATTTAGAATTCATGAGAGTAGAGATATTGCACACAACACAATTCAATTCATAGATAAATGGAGGTTACATATATAGCATCGAGATCACATACTCTTAGCAATCTAGATCCTGAGAAAGTGAATCTGATTAGCTAAAAATAGTAAACCTAGAAACTCACAGTTACAACAATCATAGTTAACCTAAAAACTCACAATTACAACACTCATAGTTAACAAACGTGACTAAGATATGATATTTCCTACACTCAAACACAAGATTTCCCATTCCTATGCTTACTAGTTTATATTGGTGAAGTGTATCTTTAATATAAACTGAAATTAATAACGTTTTATAATATTTTAACCTTCCAACCCTCGATGAAAATCAAAAGCTTCTCCTTTAGTCTCGCTCCCATTGATGACCCCCGGAACACATGTGGCCTTTGTTAATATATATATATATATATAACTTAAATTTCTGACCCAACATAGTAAACCGAACAATACGATTCTGCATCGATGACGTATATGATGATGTCGTTAACTTTTATCTCTGTCAACTTTGATGACGCCAATTTGCATATGTATACGTCATTTCTGGATCTCATTAACTATAGTTGGCTAAAACTTTTGGTTTTTAGTAGGAATTGTTGGAATTAGGCGATATAAATTTGGACAAAATCTCTATTTTGTGTTGTTTAAATTGTCTTTCTGAATCCAATACATAAATAGATCAGCGTGCTTAAAAACCTTTAGGACACTAGGATTATACAAACTTAATCACTCAAATCTGCAAATCCAACCATCATCATCTAATTTTGGACAAAATCAAATAGAAAAAATAACAAAAAAATAAAACTCCAAAAAATAAAACGTTTAAACTACTTCCAAACAGAAATGTCCAGACTGTATTCCACCCGTATTAAAGCCTACCATAGGTTGAAGTGGAAGAGATTTCTTCAACTTTCAAACTTCTGTGAACGGGTCCATGTAAATGCCTGATACCAGATCTGTCCAAAAGGACCTGTCCATATTAATGCGTAATATCCCATTGTCCAAATACTAACGTGAACAGACAACGATTTAGACACATCCAGAAATAATGAATCTATAAAAACATGTGGAATTCTTTGTACGTAGCTTCTAAATCATCAGAGACACGGGTTACTTGAATTTTTATACATCAGACAAACGAATTGAGTAGGTTACTGTGCCATTTGTATGTAACAAATCACGAGGATTCGCAGTCCAGACTCCAAATATCGTTTAATTCAATCAAACACCAGAAAAACTTTACCTTTTCTGAAAATTGTAGCATCCGGTTACCACATTAAGATTAGTGTAGATCCAATAAAGGGTAAATAATTTTGTGTTTTAAAAATTGGATCAAAGATGAATGTGGTTTGGTTTATATTTATAGTTTGTATATATTTTTTAATTAATATTTATTTTATTACTCTTACAAATTTTATATTAAAGATTTGTTTGAAGAAAATTATAAGATAGGATTAAAGAGCTAGAAGAAAAACTAATTAACAATTTGACCCTCAGTAATATGGAAAACAAATTGGATATCAAACCCATCAAAGAGGAAATGAATAAGCTAATCGAATTGGACCATGAGCGTAACAAAAGAACCTTGAACCTTATAATTTTTGGTATAAAAGAACAACAAGAGGATACGCTAGCAATAGTAAAAGAAGAATTAAAAAATAAATCACAAATTGATACAACCTACCTCATAGAAGCAAAGAGGCTAGGAAAAATAATTGATCACAAAGATAGGTTGATCCGTGTCAAAGTAAGTTGTAATGACAATAAATATAGCATATTTAGTAAATCTCCGAGCATAAAAGAGTCGGGAATATTTATAAATGAAGACCTCATTCCCGAAGACCAAGCTGAATTAAGGAAGGAAGTTCAAAAGGTAAAAGAAGCCAGGAAAGAAGGAAAATGGGCAATAATTAGAAATCGAAAAGCTATTGTTAGGGATGGAGACCAGAAGGATAATAATAAATAGGAATTTAGGACATTTGGGATCCTTTTTTAGAATTGTCGTGGCTTTCCATGGCACAAGGGTCCTATGATAAGTTGGATCCCGAGTGGTATTGATATTATCTGTCTGAAACTTGGGAGCATGTGGAGTCTAAGGTCCCTAACATGGAAGGATTTGTCTTGTGGTCGGCATGGAACAAAAAATCCCACCGTAGAGGGATAGGAGGCAGAGCTTGTTATATTAGAAAAATCATTTCTCCTCACATTCAACTTCATAAGATTGACCCTCTTAATCAATACATTTTGATAGAAATTTCAGACACCAATGCTAAGAAGATGTATATA
>JZKD02S0798911.1:0-14568 GCA_000966675.3 Picea glauca
CTCCCGCTCCCCGCTCCCAACAACCTTAATCTGAATACCTCCCTGAAGAATAACTCAGCTACCTGAACTGCGCTGTACTCTGTTGGTATGGCATAGAAGTGAGAAAATTTGGTCAATCTGTCGACCACTACATAGATACAGTCCTTACCGTGGACCTTGGGTAGGCCTGCGATGAAGTCCATCGATATACTTTCCCATTTCTGCTCTGGAATGGGAAGTGGCTGAAGAAGCCCTGCTGGAAGAGTATGCTCTGACTTGTTTTGCTAGCAAGTTGCACACTCACCTATGTGTCTCATGACGTCCTATTTGAGGCCCTTCCATGAGAAGCTCTCCCTGATCTGTCTGTAGCTTTTGAAAAAACACCGATGGCCTGCTAGTGGTGAATCATGAACGACTGTGAGGATCTTCTTCTTGAGCGCCGAATCTGGCACTAAGTAGACTCTGTCCTTGTAGAATATGACATCGTCAATGACCCTATACCTGTCATCTTGTATCTGCCCATCCATAACCTCACAAGAGAAATTGTTCTTGGAATATTCCACTAACAATTGGGATTTCCAATCTGTTGAAATCTCCATCAAAGAACATGCCACAAGTCTCCTTGATAGTGCATCAGCCACAATGTTCTTCTTCCCCTTAACATACTCTATGTCGAAGTCGAATGCATGTACCTTCGTCACCCATTTTTGTTGGCACTCACTGAGGTCCTTCTACTCAAGGAAATACTTCAAGTTGTTGTGATCTGTTTTGACCACGAATTTGTTGCCCACCAAATATTGTATGAATTTGGTCAAGGCATGCATGATTGCCAACAATTCCTTGTCATAGATGGAGTACAACCTCTCAGGCTGACTGAGCTTCCTGCTCTCGAATACAATGGGGGAGCTGCATCAAAACTACCCTGATACCCTTGTCGGATGCATCACACTCTAATACAAATGCCAGCATGAAGTCTAGTAATGCTAACACTAGACATGTGCCCATGACTTCTTTCATGTGATCGAAGGCTTTCTGTGACTCATCGGTCCAGATGAAAGCCCCCTGCTTGGTGAGATCCGTCAGTGGTGCTCCAAGCTGAGAAAAACCCCTGACAAACCGCCTGTAATAGCTGCATAACCCGAAGAAGCTCCTCAACTCTATCACGTTCCTAGGCATTGGCCAATCCTGAATGGCCCCGATCTTCTCCTGGTGTACCTGTGCATTGATGATGTGGCCCAAGTAAAGTAGTTTTTTCATACCGAACTCACACTTGGAATCTTTGGCGTATAGTGACTATGCCTCCATGATGCTCAAAACCTCATCTAAGTGCCTCATATGCTCCTGCCATGTCTTGTTGTAGACCAAGATGTCATCGAAGAAAACCAAAACTGATTTCCTCAACTGATCCCTGAATATGTGGTTCATGCAAGACTGAAATGTAGTTGGTGCATTGGTTAGCCCAAATGGCATAACCAGAAACTCGAAATGTCCAAAGTGACATTGAAATGTTGTCTTCTCTATGTCCTGCTCTCGGATGCTAATTTGATGATACCCAGAGCGTAGATCAATCTTTGAGAAGAAAAATGCCCCATCCAGTTCATCCATCAACTCGTCAATGCGAGGGATAGGATACCGGTTCTTGATAGTTTTCTTGTTCAAGGCTCGGTAACAATGCACATCCTGTAGCGGTAAACCCTAACCAACAACAACACTGCTATAGAAACAACACAATACCAATAAAGCGTACCTTTAACAAGAGAGGCGCACAAGAAGAAGATACCAGAAAGACTTGTGCCCTAGCTGTTGTTGTGACTGCTCCTCCTTAGAATTGTGCATTGTTTCTAAGTGAGAGTGTGTCCAAATGAGCTAGGCGCCTCACTATTTATATTAGCATGTCCAAGTGATTGGAGGTTTTCACACATCTGTTTAAGGGTTCTATTACTCCCAGAATGTTCTATTCTAAGTACAAAGGTTACACTTGGAGGTTAATGCCTCCCGCAACTACCAAAACATAAACACTCCCTTTTAGCTAGGGAGGTATTAACTAAGATGTTCTTCATGTAATGGTCTCAAACACATCCATCCATCTCACATGGCATGGGAAAGACTCACATGGTCTTGCAGACCAGTCTACAGGTAGCATCACCATAGCCACACAGGCTATCTCATGATCAAACAGATCATGTCTCAAGTAGCATGGCCACACATGCCATTTCATGATCAAACAGATCATGTCACAAGGATCACCATCATAACCACACAAGCTCTGTCATAGTCACACACACGGACTGTCTGGTGGTCATGTCACAATCATGCATCTGGGGCCTAATCAACACATGTAGCATATCTCTAGTGGGCACAACCTTATCGTCCTCTCGGACCTTATGTCATTACAGGAATTTCATCTAGCTCACACATAGCTAGGTATCTAGCTCATACAAAACTAGGCAACCATCCAACTCACACAAAATCTGGAATATGCAGTTGAAGCAGTTCATACAAAATTGCGCTACTACCCAATCCAAACGGAGTCTGGGCAACTGCAACTCGCCAACTCACAGAAAATTTGGCAACTAGCCTTAGAGCTAGTTCTTTTGGTTGGCACACCAGGCATCCAACCCACAATGACTAGTCATCTAACCATGAGGGTTAGGCGATGTAGTGCGAACACACTACCCAACTAGCCCAAGGCTAGGAAACACCTCCAACCACACAGGTTGGCCCTCCATCTTGAAAAGATGGGAAACTCGCCCTCCCTGAAGGATCTACGTCTACTGACCCTATGCGAGGTCATGTTGACTGGTGCCACAATCGGTAACGTGCCTGTAAATGACCACACTCTGCAAGCTACTGCCCCAAGAATCACATATGTGACTCATCACTCCCTCTTACGAGGGCCATCCTTCTGGACCACTCCAAGCTTGTCCCTGAAGTACACAAACTTCACCCTTGACAAAGGCTTGGTCAACACATCGGCTATCTACTCATTTGTAGTGACATACTAGATCTTCACTGCTCCCTTCTGCACCATATCTCTGATATAACGGTACCTGATCTCGATATGCTTGGACTTGTCATGAAACATCGATTTCTCTAACAACCTCACACAACTCTAGTTGTCACACCAGATACAAGTCGCCTCTAACTCGATATCAATCAATCTTGCAAGCAGCTTCCGAAGCGACATTGCTTCGCTGATAGATGAACACGCTGCTATATACTCTACCTCAGTCGTACTGAGCACCACACTAGTATGCTTCATGTTGAACCATTAGATCATAGCTGATCCCAAACTGAAGCAACATCAAGATGTACTCTTTCGATCCACGACACTACCGACCCAATCTGAATCAGTATAGCCTTGCAGGCTTATCTCACGATCCGAAACATACTTGAGTCCATAGTCAGTTGTACCTTTCAAGTGCCTCAACACATGCTTTGCTGCAACTAAGTGAACACGTCTTGGTTCAACCATATGTTGACTCAAAGTGTTCATCGCAAAGCATATATCTGGTCTAGTTTTCGACAAATACATCAACGAGCCAATCATCTTCCTATACATGGTGACATCCATTATCTCTGAAGAAGTATCACTTTATAACTTCAGGTTCGTCACCATCGGTATGGGCATGTATTTACAATCCATCATATCAAATCTCTTCAGGATTTCTACTACATATTTTCCTTGGCACAAGAAAATCTCATTTGGTTTTTGCCACACCTATAGACCCAAAAAGTAATGCATCATACCCAGGTCTTTCATTTTGAACTCAAATGCAAGCTTTCTCTTACACTCCATGATGAGCTTCTCATCCCCTGTTAGAAACAGGTCATCCCCATATAACAGTAATATCATTGGTCCACTATCCTCAACCTTGTAGTAAAGATTAGGATCTACATTACTCTTGGTAAATCCCAAGCTCATCATAAAACTGTCAATTCTACCATACCATGCCCTGGGTGCTTGTTTCAGCCAATACAAGGCTTTCTTCAATCTGCACACATGAGTTTCTCTATCATGTGTCTCGAATCCTTACGATTGCTCCACATACACTTCTTCTTCCACTACACCATTCAAGAATGTTGTCTTCACATCCATCTGATGTACCTTCCACTTCATCACTGGAGTTATCACAAGTATAGCTCTAATCGAAGTGTACCTTGCCATAGGAGCAAATGTCTTCTCATAATCTATTCCTTCTTTCTGAGAGAATCCACGAGCCACGAACCTTGCCTTGTATTTCTCGATACTTCCATCTACTAAGTGTTTTGTCTTGTAAATCCATTTGGAACTTACAATTGATTTCTCTTTCAATCTCGAAAACATCTGAAACATCATTCTTAATGATGGACTGGTATTCCTCAATCAAGGCATCCTTCCATACTTTCTTTTCTACAACCTCTTCATAACAGGTAGGCTCAACATCAATGATATCACATAACAATGCCACGTAACTGGAATATGGTTGAGGTCTCTTTCTTTCTCTGAAAGATCCATCTGGAGCACCATACTTCTCAGCATCCTAAATAATCTCACGAGCCCAATCTGGTCTTATTTTCTTTGTAATTGTTTCTATAGGTCTTTCAGGTTCTGCCATGTAATGGTCTTCTAGACTATGCTCCTCTAGCACAACATCATTACCAACATCTGAGTTTGGAACTCTAGGAGCTTCAGGCTCCTCATCATGGATCTCATTTGTATGATGTTGCCTTGATCTACTGAAGGTTGCATCCTCATCGGAGCTAACATCTCTGCTAATCTCAATCTGGCTGTAATCAGGAATGTAGACTCTATATGCCTTCGATGTTTCACTATTTCCAACAAATACACCCTTCTTGCCTGAAGGATCCTACTTTGATCTCTTATCCTTGGGAATATGCACATACATTGGACAGCCAAATATCCGCAAGTGGCTAACCTCTGGCTTTTCTCCTGTAAACATTTCTTATGGTGTCTTGTTCCCAAGTACACGGTGAGGACTTTTGTTATGCACATAAACAATAGTCCCGGTTGCTTTTGGCCATAGTTGCATAGGAAAGTCTTGATCATCAATCATGGCGTTTACTACCTCCATTATCGTACGATTTTTTCTTTTTGCTACACCATTCTGCTAAGGATTGTAGGGAGTAGAGAGGTCCCTCTTAATCCCAACTTCTCTACAGAATGTTTTGAAGTCATCTGCAGTGAACTCTCCTCCATTATCTAACCTCAAAATCTTTATCTTCCTTTCAAAAAGATTTTTTACAAGAGCTTTGAATTCTTTGAACTTGCTAAATACTTCAACTTTTGATTTCAAGAAATAAATCCAAGTCTTACGTGAGAAATCATCAATAAATGAAACATAATATACATACCCGCTAAGTGAAGTGGCTGACATTGGTCCACACACGTCTGAATGCACGATGTCCAAAACTCCTTTGGCTTTGTTGTCATTGCTTGGAAATGGATTCTTCACATTCTTTCCTGGAGCGCATCGTTTACATTTTCCCTTCATGATTCACCTAAATCTGTGGAAAACCTATTACCATCTTGCTTACAATAGGTAACGCTTTGTAGTGTAAGCGAGTGAATCTTCTATGCCATAGCTCACTTGGATTTACTGTGTTGTGTACTAATGTTGAATCTGAGTGTCCCTTTAACTTGTATAGACCTCCTTCTTGGACACCAATCACAAAAGCATCATCAAGAGTCTTTCCTCTTGGCCACATGAGAACTTCACCGTCAATAAAAGCGACTATGAATCCTTTCTCTTCCAAAGCTGAGATGGAAAGGAGATTTTTCTTCAAACTGGGTACATACAAGGCATCCTTTATCTTCAAGGGTTTTCTGGAATCTAACTTATAAGTTGTAGGAGGTTTCTCCTACTCCTTTGATGGGATATTGATAGTCATCACCGAGCTTCACCTTATGAGGTGAATCTTTCTGAACCAAATCTAAGAGAGAATACTTGTAACCGGTCATGTGCTTAGAAGCACCATTGTCAACAAGCCATGTGTCACTTCCATGAGTGACAGTTCCTATAAGAGTTGATATCAATACATGTCTCTTATTTTGAGCATGATGTCTCTTATTTTGTCCTTTTTTGGCATAATCTTTCTTGAGAGGACAATTTCTTGCAATGTGTCCCATCTTCTGGCAGAAGTAGCATTTGAAGCTAGAGTAATCCTTTTGAGACTTTTGTGACCTTTGAAACTTCTTGGGGGGATGATCCTCTTTCCTGCTCTTTCCTTTTCTTGCATGTACTGTTAGAGCTTGATCATCATTGCCCAACATCTCTTCTCTTGCTTCCAGTCTAGCTTCTTCTTGAGTGAAATCTTCCCACGGCCTGTTGAACTTCGTTAGCTTTCTTCTAGAACAGATTCCTTGAATAAATGATTCCCAATATTTTGGGAGACCATTCAATGTAGCCATTACTAGCTCCGCTTCTTCAACTGTGTCTCCAATAGCTTCAAGTTGTTCTTTGATTTGAGACACCCTTGTGAAGTAAGATAGAATGATTTATGAACTCTACATCTTCACATTCTTGAGTTTTTTCCTCAGGGTCATCTTCTGGTTGATATTCTTGCCTTCATACAATCGGGACAAGGCATCAAACATTTGTTTAGGCGTCTTCAATGATTAGACATGTGGGATCAAGTGATCCTTGAAAGAATCTGAAATGATCCTCTTTGCCTACCAGATTCTTCGTGTGCTTTGCCTTAGCTTCATCTCCCTCTGGCTCTGCAACTTCTTCTTCAATAAAGCCTTCTATATAATTTTCCTCTAGAATGAGCATAACTCTATACTTCCATGCTCAGAAGTTGTCAGCACCCTCAGGCTTTTCATCAAGCTTAAATTGATAGTCATTTTTCCCAAGAATCAACTTCAACTCAGCCTTTAAATGCCATACGCCTTGACCTAGGGTTTTATGAGAAAACCCTATTTTTCAAATTCAGAAATTTGCAGATATGATACAGGGAAAACATGCTCCCTACTTAGGCGACCTTCTTAGTGGGTGCAATAAGTGCTCAACGAACCTGACAATGGGGGAAACTGAGGATCTTCCTTCCAGTGATTAGAATGTTACGAAGGAAACCAACTTTGAAACCATGTTAAAATTTTGATATGCTCGGTTAACCATACACAATGCCACATCATTGTCACCCAACCATAGGCATTCACTATGCCACCCCCGAGCACAATAACCTTTAGATAGAATGATTACGACAAGCCCACACTAGAACCAACAGATAAACCCTAACCAACAACACCACTGCTACAACAACAACACAATACCAATAAAGTGTACCTTTACCAAGAGAGGCACACAAGAAGAAGATACCAGAAAGACTAGCGCCCTAGTTGTTATTGTTTAGACTTACACACAGTTTTTAAGTGAGAGAGTCTGTCAAAGTGAGCTAGGCACCTCCCTATTTATATTAGCTTGTCGAAGTGACTCGAGTCAACTTCTCTTTCTGGAGCCTTTGAATACTTTAATAATATTCTCCTTGGGCCTCTTCTAGGGTTTTAACACATTTGTTTAAGGGTTCTCTTGCTACCGGAATATTCTATTCTAAGTACAAAGGTTACACTTAGAGGTTAATACCTCCCGCAACTACCAAAACATCAACAAATTGTACCTCAAGTTTAGAAGTGTTTCCCAAGGGACCTCTTTCTAAATCATGTGGATGAGGTGACATGGATGGGGGCAAGACCTTTGGGCATGGGGTTCATGACATACAAGGGGTTGTAGTGTCTCATTTATGGGTGCTTTTGTAGAGGGTGTGTTGCACCTTCGTTTTCATTGCAACCCTTTTCCAAGCCCATTTATTGTCATTTATTCTTTTAAGATGTTTCCAGGTTGAAGCTAAGGTGGGGCTTCTACCTAAGCATGAAAAACAGTGGCCACCTTGACTCTACCCTGGTCACATCATGCTTCCCCAAGTTAAAAACATGTGTGGGGCTTCTACTTAAGCATTAAAAACATTGCCCACACATGCTCCTCTTTGGTTGGCATTTTGTATTAATTATTTTTCACGGGTCCCATTAGTTTCTTATGAGAGACATTTCATTGTCCTCGCGATCCCTAGGCGAGCATCTAGAAGGTCAATGATTGGCTTTTATTGTTTGCCAACTACAAGCCTCTGGGCCTTCAACCCCTTCTTCCCATGAAATGAGGAACAACCCCTTCTTGGGTCAGTACACCCAAAAATCCCAAAAGGTAAGGAGATGAGGGGATGAAGTGTGGAAAGTGACAAGTATGGTCGTGAATGGCATGATGAATTGTCAAGAGGACCTCCCAATAGCAAACCTATCCCCAAGGGTGACCCACTTACTAGGGAGCAATGTCAACCATCAAAGTCAAAAAGGAAAAAGAGCACAACGTCCAAGCAGACGTTACATAATCAAAAGCAATAATAGATGTAACAAACTCAAATGCCTCAAATACTGAAATGGAACTCACCATAATACATGACTTGTACCTCATGGAGAAAGATCCAATGTCTTCTGGAAGCCAGCTAATGTGGTGGATACCGTCATGATGAACCTGGAAATGAGGTGGCGAGGTGGGTCTCTGTCTATGCAAGTGGACACTGCTAGTCAGGTTGTCTCTCAGTACTCCATGTCTGCAACCTGAGGGCCTTGAGACATCATCTCCTTAGTTATCCCTAGGAGTTGCAGAAAACAACTAAGTCTCTTGTTAAAGTCTTGCGAATGGTAGATGGGGATAACCCTGCAATGGATTAGATTTACGAGGCCATTGATCAAGTCCAAGAGGAAATAAAGGGAGCCTATAAGGAGAAAACACAAGTATCTTCCTATTTGGAGAACTATTGATGAAAACAATGGAACATGCAATGCCATCAACCTCTTCGTGTAACTAGCTATTTCTTCAATCCAAATATCTTTATTTAAATCATTTCAACAAATGGGTATATCAAACATGGGTTCTATGGTTGCATAGAGTGCATGGCCCTCAATAAGAAAGGCCATAATAACATCAACCTCTAGTTTCTACATTGCATTGAATATGTTTGTACATTTAGTAGAGAAATGGTTGTTTGAGAAGAGACAAAAGCCAACTAGGGAAGCAATTTTTTTTTAAGTCATATAGTTCATAGTTCTAGATTTTAGAATATAAAGATCACAATTTGGGGCGTGTTGGAACACTATTTTGTGGATTAGCAAGAAGCAAGTTGTGGTTCATTTATATTGTACAGACGCAAAGTACAAAGTTGCGGTAGGAGTTGCATCTAAAGTGGTCCGACTTAAAAAGAAAATTGATGATGCAAGTGTTCAACAAAGTAATGTAACCCCCTTTTACTATGATAATCATGGTGTATTAAAGCTTGTGAGAAACCCAAATTTTCACTTAAAAACAAAGAATATATAAGTTCACAAATACTTCATCCGAGAGAATGTATAAAAAAGGTAGATTGAAACATTGTTTTGTCTTTTATAATACCAATTGGTTTACATATTTACGCCGTTGCTAAGGGACACATTTGTAAAATCGAGACATACTTTCTATAAAAGATAAATTAGTCGTTACAAAGAGAAGATAGATTAATGTCAAATGTTAACTTAAGTTTGTACATACACTTAATATTTAGACTAGTAAATAAAACACATATGAGTGAATTATGGGTTAAGGCATGCCCCCATAGTGTTGGGAGTTATGTAATTAGTTCCAAACATAAACTCGTTTTTCATAATAAAACATTCATCCCACATTGTTCACAAGTTTCTCTTTGCTCAACAACTAAGCTACAAAAATGCATGGAATCAAAGAAAAAGTAGCTATGTGATATCAACGTATTAGACATGCACACAAATTGAGAGTCAAATATGCATGGATGTGTAATCAAGCATGGAAACAAGTGTGAATAAATTTGAGGAAGCCTTCTTACTTGGTATCTTCTAATGCTTCAAAGATGAAACTCTTGAGGGAGGGAATGTTACCCTAGTGGAACCTACATATGTATAACATATAAGATCACTCTATTGATAGGTTCTATAGGCCCTTTGAGATTAGTTGAGCTACATAAGTCAATATGATAGGATTCTTCAGTCATTTCACATCGCTGGCCATTTTGTTAGCCGGTTCATAATTCTATTATGTATGGATTCATTAACAATGATCTAGTGCTAAGATGAGGTCTATCAATTTATTTTTATAAATATATGCAGCCCATCACTTGGAAGTACTTTGCTTATGCCCATCTTTATGTATTGAACACATTTTATAATGTTCTAAATATTTTCTAAATTTTGCAACTATTTTTGGAATATTCCTAATTCTTTGTGATTTTTTAGTGTATGCTATTGTACTCTCTATTTGTACACATTTTGGTGCACTACCCAAACCCCACCATTTTAGTACAATGAGACAAAGAAGATGGAATTATAGGAGATTGTTAAACAATGAACTACAACCTCCAAGGCATAAGAAACCATATCAACATCATCATTTGGCACCTACATTGAATGCAAGACGAAAAGTGCTAGACCAATAGAATAGGTGGATTTAGAGGATTCACAACATTTGGTCCTTTTGTATCTCTTACAATCTTTGTGTCTTTGCAAGGTTTGTCACCTATGAAAGCCTACTTAGTGAAGAGTGGATTCACAAATAATCAATGCCTAGTTTGGTTCCTCGTCCCACAAACAAGAGGATACCATGTGTCAACTTGACATTTGACAAGGATGTGACCTAAAAACAGATCATTATTATTATTATTATTAAGAAGGATTTTGGGGATTGCAAGATAGCCAAACGTTACTCGCAATAGGTGGAGCAACATTCTCAAACCATCTCCCCAGTTAATATTCATCGCAGAGCAGCTCCGCTAGGTGATTTTAAATAGTTCATATTGTCAATCTTCATGGGTTTTTGGCACTACACTTAGTTATCTAAGTAGTCAATATGCAGAATGGAGATTAAGTACATTTTTAGGAATTATGATATCTTTGTTTCCTCTTTCCTTAGAATGTGGTGAGAAAAGGCACACTCTTAGTTGCTAATCAAAGGTTATTTATTAATTAGGGATGTGAAGAACGCTAATGTTCTTTCATATTTAGATCTTATCTCAGTGGTTGTGGCATTGAGAAAGATGCCCAACTTTGCATCCTTGGGAAATACAATTAAAAAAACAAGAAGAATAGCAATTAGCATTTTGTTTGAGTGGTAGAGAGTAGGGAGGGTGCAAAAATATATATAATTCTGACTTGAGAACAACTTATTATTGATGCATAATAGAGTGGCTTGTAGATCCTTGAGAAACCCTCAAAGGGTACTTGGCATTATTATCCATTCGAGAAAACTATATCATCATTGTGCAGTCTTCATTGCCTTCCTCCTCTAGGCTTCCACCATCATTGTCCTTGTTGTCGTCAAGGCATTTAGCTGACATTGCACTTGTTCTTGGATCCATATCATCTATAAATAACATGCTTACTTTCAATCACATCACCTCCAACGCTGACAACTTTAAAGAATAATCCATGTACAAAGAGTTATACAGGTAAATCCATCTTGCAAGTTTTCCAAATCTCAATGCAAAAGAGCTTACACCTTCCTTGAGATGAATGCACACCAATTGAAGACCTGACCTCGTATAACAACATGGGCATACCCAAGCCATTAACAATTTGTTTCACCCATTAATTGTGCGGCATGCCATCAGTGATTTTGTTGTCAATTGAAACTTGTCATTCTTAAATGATCAGCTTCAACACCACATTCCCAATCCTTCACCTTCAACACTGACAACTTTATAGAATAATCTGTATCCAGAGAGTTATATAGAAGGCCATCTTGCAAATATTATAATTCTTGATGGAAAAGGCCTTCCACCTTCCTTGAGCTAAATGTACACCTCATATAACAAGGACAAATAGAGCTAGCTAGATAACCAAGCCATCAACATTTTTTTCACTCATTAATTGTACCATGAGTAATTTTGTTTTCAATTTAAACTTTTCATTCTGAAATGATCAACTTCAACACCACAATCCCCATCTTCCTTCTAGATTTATGGGGCATTAATGTTGCAAAGTAATTCAATGCACTTGGCATTCTCTTTTGGAGACATTTTCTGTAAAATCCCTAGGGTTTTTACACTAGGAAGGTAGAATAAAACCAGTTTGCAAACAACTTTATTTCCCACAGTGTCTTTCAATTTTTCACAGTAATTAATAAGCATGAAATAATCAGCATAAGAATATAATTTCTGTGCTTTCAAATACTAATCTCCACTTCTGTCATAGCATCAATTCACAGCAGTAAAACCCTCTAGAGGCTGCTGTCACAACTTAGCAAACACCGGAATATAGTCTCAACAAAAATAATTAATGCTGTAGCAGCTAGTCTCTACACAGAAATACTAAATAGAACCTGGGGACCAACTGCAACGGTGGTATGGCTGCCCCTGGTGGCTGAATACTCAGATCCCTGCTGTTACTCCTGTCTGCTATAGTAAGTCCATGGTCAGTGCTGTATTGGCTGATAATCTTCCCAGAACACACCTTGGCCCAGCAGAAACCTTGTTCCGGACTCTCTCCCAGGTGACTCTGCAGTAAATAGAGGTTTGGCCCCTCCCAGGTCACAGGGAAGAAGGTTCGGCCCCCTCTCCAAAGGCTGGAACAGGCCTTGGTCAGCTCACTGCAGCTCCAGTTATCTTCTGTAATGTCCCATTCCCAATGATTACTCCAGGAGGGGCGACTAAGTAGCCTATATTGGTTCCCGTAGGCTATAGTCAGAGAAAAAGGGGACAAAGGAATTATTTAATGTCAATTACAGGAAAAGCCTAAGTTGAAAATGACATTGAATAATTAAAAGGGGTAAAAAGGGTGTTAAGTGATTTAAGTGAATTTTAAATTAGAACTTAGGAGAAAAGTCATTTAAATGAATAATGTCAATGAAAAATTAGGAGGAGGATATAAAGGGGGAAAAGTCGACTTGTTGGCTCATTATGCATTTAATGAATTGAAAATTAGAACCAGAGAGGAATCAGGGCGATTTCCTTCTTTGTTTTGTGGAGTTCTAGACGAAACCACAATATTTGACAGGGTTCGGTGTTGAGAGATACACCCTAGACTGTCAGGAGGATCACATAGGTCCTTCATAGCAATAAATTCGAGGGACAGCAGCACAGAGATTACACACCAGAAAGTGCACAGTTACCAGTTGCAGCATGTAGTATTGAGGGGAGATTAACAGCAGAAGAGGGTCGATTGACCCAACCATTCAGGGGAGGACAAATTCCTTCCAACCCATTTGAGGAGGGGCACTAGAGACAATTTTCATCTGATTCTGACAGGTAAAACCACAGAATCTGTGATGTCCCTTTCCCAAGAGTAGGCCAAAAGGGAGTGACTTAGTAGTCTATTTGTTCCTGTAGACTATACTCTGGCACAAAAAGGGAACAAGAGGACAAATAAGGGTGATTTAGTGGCTAAACGATGAATTAAGCCAAAAAGCATAGGAAAACTCACTCAAGCTAAAGTTAACAGAGAAATAGAAGAAAAAGATGTTGAGGGGGAGACTTAATTAATTAATCACTCATCTTAGGAGGAAAAGCGCCTAGCTTAAGTGATGTAAACGAAGAATTAGATCAGGAAGAGTATAAAGGGATGAAATCGACCTAATTCCTCATTATGTTATGATTTGATGTTGAGAGAGTTTCCAAAGGAGGAGAGTTGATGTTCTGTTGTTTTGTGGATTTCTGAAGGAAACCACCACCTTGATTGGTTTCGATGTTGAGAGACACACCCTAGCCTATCAGAGATACTATCCAGGTATTTCATCGTGCTATTCAGGAGTATCCAGTTTTGTTGTGATTGCGTAGCTCAACCAATGAGGGCGCAAGGGTTAGAGAGGGTTTTGTGTAGCTGCACGAGACCAAGGATTATCTTGCAGATTTCTCCCGATCCAGTTGACGTTTAGCGAGGACGCATCTTTTGAGCCACTGATCATCAGATTCTGACTGTGGAGTCTCTCAGGGCGCATCAGACAACTAGGAAGTGTGTAGCTCTTGAAGAGAGACATTTGGGGTTCCAAAGGGTATTCTGGATCAAATCCGAGGAAACCCTTCCGACCCAGTACAGAGGTGGTGTTATGAACATAAAATATACATAAATATATATTCATAACATAATAATAGTTAATAAATAATAATTATTAATAATGAAAGGTCATGTCTCAAAAGACATGACTATTGGTAAAGGGCACCCCTGCGTGGGTATATAAGCAGGCCCTCATTCTCAATTGTAATCATCTCATCATATCATATCTTATCTATTCATATTTTATATATTATTTACAGTCCTATATGGATTACTTTGTTATATTCCAAGTATTTTGGATAATTCTTGTGTGAGCGAACTTTGTTCGTCTCATTTGGTATCAGAGCAAGTTCTGATCCGGCCCTTGGCCACACTTTATTCAAACCTTGTTTGAGATGGCTTTTAGCCAACCTCTTCATTTCGGAGTTTCTTCGATCCCAAGGTTTTTGACCAAAAATCGGCTTTTGGCCATTCAAATATTCAGAGTTTCTCTGATTATCTTGGTCCTTGACCATAATTGGGCTTTTAGCCAAACACAAAAT
>JZKD02S0798922.1:0-12483 GCA_000966675.3 Picea glauca
CCCACCCTAATATTTTCTCCACCCCCACCCACCCTCATATTGAACCAACATTTTCTCTAATATTTTCCCCACCTCCACCCTCATATTGAACCATTACAACTAATCTCCAAACTAAAAGCAAAAGAACACCTAAATTCTTCTTTAAGATATTGTAAGTTTATCTATTTTCTACATCCTCTAAAATTTAAGTTGGAAATTGGCCATATCCATTCCATTTCAAATGTTTAAACTAAAACAAGCATATATAAGTTCATTTACATTCATCTAATTTTAAGACATTATGAATAGTTGTGCATTACATAAATCATTGTGAATTGCATCATTAATATAGTATTTATGTTCTAGCAATTCATAACAAGCTTACTTAGGGGAAAAAAAGGATTTTGATAACAATGCCTCAAATATATTTACAAAAATAGATGTAAAGATAATTGGTTAGTGTTTAGTTTCTATTATAAACATATATTGATGTTTTCAATAATTGTCTAGGTGATATTTTGTGCATTGGAGAAGTGGTAAGATAACTTACAATTGATGTTTTTAGTAAGTGTATAGGTTGTCTTTTGTGCATTGGAGAAGTGATAAGATGATCTTAGGAGGGATGACTCCACTCAATCACTAAAATCTCTCATTGTGTTACTTACAAAGATGGAAAATCTACTAATGATACAAGCAACATGTTAGAGTTGAAAATATTATTATTAATGGAATGATTTCATTTAATTAAAATGGGTAATTTTCTTTAATTGAAGAAGTTTCCCAAAGAATTTGATCACAAAAGGGTATGTTCTTTATTGAAAATAGTTTTACTTTTTTGGCTACCTATATTAAATGAGTTACCAGTAATGAGAATGGTGCAATGACCTAATATTTACAATGATGACATGCATAACTTTGAATATATTATCAAGTTATTTGAATCCTAACACATTTCAAAAAATAAGAATTTATGGTTATCCAATGAAAAATTTAGAACTTATAGAAAACACCATTGTAGAAGTAGTGACAATGTGGAAAAAGTTACAAAGTTGTACTCCCAAATATGAAATAAAAGGAAAAATTCACTTTGTAGTGAATTTTACTCTAATGAGACTTTTCTTTTCTTGGAAAAGCTTAATACTCTTATATGATTAATCTTTATTATCAAAATCATGAAAAAATAAAGCATTACACAAATTCTAAGATGTTGGTAATTAGGTCATAATTAGTCGTTAGAAGAAATACACAAGAAGTGCTCATCTTTGCTTTGTAATTGATGTACACAAAAGTTCATCCCACCCCACTTTGTAAACATTCCTAAGACTAATTCCAAGTACTTAGGAAAGAACTAATTATCGCTCAAGATCTAACTAACAAGAATTCATATGTGAACCTAGAGTCACTAGGACATGTCTAGAGGTGGAAATTTGAATAGATGTGGATAGATGACGATGTTTCATATACAGGTTACCTAATTTTGGACGTATTTTGGATATATCATTTGAATTTGTGTATGGTTGGTTTTTTTCATCACTCTTGAGTTCAGCATATCCTTGCAACACCATACAAACACTGTTCACTGTGTTGAAATGAAAGCTATTAGACTATGAGTATTACGTGTTTTACGTGGGCGGTTGCAGAATATTTAATGTTTTACGTGTTTTATGTTTGAATGTAGGTAATTGAAATTGAATTCAAAGCTTTTAATGTTTTGAGTGATTGATATTTTACATGTTTTATGTTTGAATGTCGACAATTGAAATTGAATTCAAAACATTTAATGTTCTGTATGATTGGATGTGAACGAAGTTATCAGAAATTTTGCACGCTAAAATGCTGATAGATCCAACCGATGTACATGAATATGCAGAGAATTGAACATTTAATGTTATTGCTATCCGATTCAGACAAGGTCGAAATAATTGCTCTGTTCAATGTGTTAAAACGAAGGTGAATCGAAAGGTAGAAATAATTTGGTATACAAATAGCTAACTGGTTTTTTAAACAACTTCTCAAATTTTGAAGTATTCTCAGCCCAAAAGAAATTAGCATAAGGATATAGAAGGTAGGTCTGAGCAAATTTTCCTCTCGCCTCTATGCCTCTGAGTAATATTTGGGTTTGACTAGATTGAAATTAATAAATAATAATAATGTGATCTGATATCACTCGGCAAGGAAGTGTTTAAATACATTATTATAAATAATTATAATTTTAAATATTTAGAGATTAGTATTCACTTTTTTTTTTATGCTTTAAATACATGAAGTATTTAAAGTTAAAATGGATGAGTGTAATACATTAACATTACCCTTAACAAATTCCTTTAAGGGAAAATGTAGGACTATGGTTATAAGATATATCAAACAACTCACAATAACAATAAATTAAATTATTAATACTCGGTACAAGTAGCTTAGGTTGACGGAAAACCATAAAAGAATTACCAAAAATAGATTGTGTGATTAGTGATGTTATCATTATTATTATTTTATTTTTAGATTTATATAAAATATTATATTGGATTAGTATAGGTTGATGTTAATGTTACACATGTTGTAGATGTTACTATCTCTTCAATACTAAATTATATAATGTATTATGTTTTTCTACAAGTTTTTATGTCGATAGCTGTGTGAAGAGAAGGGTAGGATGGTGATACTAGCATATCAACCACACATAAATTTCTCTCAAGTTAGTGATCATAACGTCACTATTTTATTGCAACTAGATATGACTATATTAAAATTTAGTTTCACATTGATGCTCTCATCCTTGTTTCTCCTTTCTCTATGTTTTTTTTATAACCAAAACTGAGAGATTTTATATTAAAAGACTGACAAAATTTTGGTAGTGGAGAGTACAAAAACAATCACGACTGAGCAACCCAATACAACACTAAAAATCAACCTATCTAATTTTTCGTGTTTTCAGCATGGATTACAAAAAACTTATGTTGATAAGTATAATACTTACATAATACTCCCAAAAGTTTTACAATTCTAAAATAGATTTCCTAAATTCATTTTCATTTGCAACTATGAGAACTCCTAGCTTCTTCTTTTTTTGCAGCTTTGCCCTTTTTATCTTCCTTGTCGTTGAGGTCAGGCATAAAATAACTGCCTACTGATTCCGCTCCGATCTGGGAATAAAACTAAGTTTGTCCTTGAGATATTTAAGGGTCATTTCAAATCCTATGGCAAAGGCTCCAATATGCCTCCATTGTTAATAACCAGAGCTCCCAACTCTTTTTTTTCCGCTTGATTTGTTAATTGATTTGATTCTTCATTATTCTCTCTTAATATGATAATAACTCAGTTGAAATTGCGCCTTTAATCATGTGGTGAATGAGGAGAAGAGAATCTCCGCAGAAAATTGCCTTTTGCACTTTATTTTCCTAAGCAATATTGAGTCCTTGATATAAGCCATAATTCTTTGCCAAGTTATTAGACAAGAAACCCAAACCCCATCAGTACATTACTTGAATTATTCCTCCTGGATCACAAATGACCCCCATCCCCAATGTCGGCCACCCTTGGATTCCACTTTGAAGCTCCTCTCCTTTCTCGACGTTAAAGAAATGTTGGTTTCACATTAATACTCTTAAGCCTTCTTTCTCCTTTCTCAGTGTTAAAAATGTCATGTTGATATAATTTGTTGTCTAAATTGATTTTATTCTCAAAATTATAATTATCAAAATGTCACATGCATGAATTACATCAAATTATAATTATCAAAATGTCACATGCATGAATTACATCGAATTATATAGTAGTTATGATAAATGTTCCATGTATATTGATGATAGCTTGAGTTAAGAGTATAATTTTTGTTGAATTATAGAGTTCTATAATAAAAGTGTGCTATATGATAAGTAAATTTGTAAAATATAACTTTACATAGTTTTATAATTTAATTATTATTGAAAACTTCCTATTTTTTTAATTTTTTTTTAACACTAATCATTACAAATTTTATAAGAAAAATATTAATTACTCTCACTGCCCTTCTCACTTTGAAATCTTATTTTTCTTAAAGAAACAATAAACATCATCACAAATTTTGTGAGAAGAATCATTGCATGAGAAAAGTTAAAAATTGGCACACTAGAAGAGAGAAGTTAAAAATTGATGTACAAGAAAAGTGAGGTGTTATGCTCAAGTGAGGTGTTATGCTCTTATGGTTAAGGTGAAATGGATCTTTGTAAATTATTCATAAAAGAAAAGTTGACATCCTACATTTATTGTATATAAAAGAGCCAATTTTAAATTAAATACTAAAATGTAAACAAAAATAAAGTAGTATGGATGTATTTTAACTATGAATTTTTTAAGGAGATATTTACATAACCTTAAAACAAGTTTAAAAAAGATCAATTAAGAATTAAGAATCTTTAAGTGTATTTACAACCAAATAACTAGAAAACTATATTCCTCTATATTGATTAATTATTAGTCAAAGATTGTTTACTAGCTAATCTTAAATCAATTTTTGAAATAATTATTTAATTATAATGATATGAACATAAACAAAGGGGTTGGAGGAGGAAGGGGTTGGGGAAAGAGAGATATAAGATTTTATTAATCAAGGAGATGAATACATAAATAATGTTATCTAGTAGTCTTGAGTGTTAGTTCAAGTAGTCATGAACTGAATGTAAGATTGTGATGCATGAGCATCGTTGGCAAGTGCACATAGGCGGGACCACTCTACATGTGAGAGTTCTTCTAGAAATTATACATGGGCATTTGCAACCGATTTTAGAATCCGCCTCCACACAACGCCGGAAAATTCACCTTTGGAGGCACACTTGAACCGGTGCCGAAAAATTACCCTTTGAAGCAAGTTTTGAAATTGTAAACTGAGCAAGAGTTTCCACTTCGGCTCTGGAATGCGACTGAACTAAGATAGCGTAGGATGAATTTTAGAGTAGGCAAGTAGCCAAGGGAAACCCTAAAAAAAAAAAACATTTTTGAGTTATGTAGAAGTTGACACACCCAGTTAGAGCAGCAATACAAAGAGATACTAGCTGTAAGAGAGAACTTCGAGTTAGCAGGAGATCTCAATCTTTTGAGTGATTGTAATTTTGAATGTATTGTGTAGCCAGTGGGCACTTGTGAATATAACAGGATGGAAAATTTACCCAAATGTGTGGTGTTTGGACTGTGTGCATTTTCCTATTATTTTCTATTTTCATGAACAAGTGGATGGAACTGTGAATTTTCCCAGTTTCAATTGTTTCTCTTCATTGGAAGCTCTGCAAGGTGTGCATCGAGCCAGAGAGGAACACCGTGGATCTGAGTTATCGAAATCCCTCAGACGTAAAGAATGTCGGGGGATTGAATCCTGAACCAGACAAAGCTCAGAAGGAATAACACTTCGGAAGTGTTATTGAGATCCAAGAACTTATTCCCTGGAAGAGGCGAAGACCGAGTCTTCAGAGACATAGAAAATTTCCTAAGTCTGAAGCGAGTAAAAGCTGAGGAGAAAGGACGTCGTCGAGCGTTGGATCGTGGTGGAAAATCCCGCGGACCGTATGATTTGAGGAAGGAGCACAAACTTTAAAGCTGCATAGATCCAGGAGGGGAGATCTCGGAGACCTGGACGGATGACGGAGAATCCTCGAGGAGAAATGTCGAAACCCTGTAGGTTGTTGGATCAGGTGGAGCTGTGAGGAGGTTAGCGGCAAGGGCTTCTTGATGCCCAAAGCTCGAGAGAAGTAGTCACTGTTGATCACAAGTAGATCTGGACCGTTGGTCCATTTTGGGATTTCAGGATTTCAGGTATCGCGAGTTAGAAAGACAGAGACTCTTGTCTTTCAGAATCCTGAACCGCGAAATCATGATTCGACAAGAACCGTCGACCCTAGGGATCGTTGTGAGTCATTGATCGAACGCCAGGATATTTCGACATTTCGACATTTCAACAACTGGGGGTTCGAAGAGTGAAGGGACGGGACGCTTAACTTGTGAAGACTCGGTTCCCAGTATTTCAGCATTTCAGGTTTCAGGAGTTGAAGAGTCAAGGAACCTGCATCAAGATCTGCGAAGTCGGGAAATCCGTAATTCCTTTTCAGTAAAAGTCTCGATCAGCCCTCTCGACATTTTGACATTTCGGCCACCGGGGGTTCCAAGGGGTAGAGATATCCCTTGTAACCGGATTTCCCAAAATCCCGAAACCCACAGTCACGATTCACAAAAACCCAGAGGATAAGGCGCTAGGACATTTCGGATTTTCGGCGATCGGAGGCTCCAACGAATAAGGATACCCCTTGTGTTCTGATTTCATGAAACATGAAATCCCGAAGGAACAAGCATTGGGACATTTCATCATTTCGGCTACCGGAGGTTCCGAGGGAAAAGGAACGGGATGCTTGAATCGTGAAGTCTTGGTCCCCCGATAAGCGTCCTTTTCGGGTTGGCGCAAGGTCACGGCTCTTGGTTGTGTGCTGTGGGAGCTCACGCTTGGCGTCTGGATAAGACAACTAAGTATTGGTGAAGGGACCTGTGTGTTGGTTCGAAGGGTTCTAGTCCGGGACCAGAAGAGCCATTTCGGCTCCGGAACCAGAAGATCCTAACCGGGAGGTCGTGCAGCCCTAAGGAGGGATAGGGGGTCTGCATCAGGTGGTATCAGAGCATTATTTTTTCACCTGTAGACTTCAGACAAAGGAGGAAAAGAAGGAGACAGAGAACTCAGAGTTGTACTCTGTGTGTGACAAGCAGTCAACATAATGCCGCCAAGAAGATGAGAACCGCCCTTAGCCAACTGTGTTGTAGAGAGGGAGATGCGAGAGCTTCATGCCTAATTGGAAACAATGGAAACATCACAGAGAAGAGCACCTGACGTTGGGGATGTCAGTGATGCAGAAAGTGAAGAGGTTGAGGTTGAAGAAGTTGCAGGAGAGGAGGCTACAAAAGAACGTTTGTTGAGAGAAGTTACCAGATTGGGAGGCAGAGCTAAGATAGAGGTCCCCATGTATGAGGGAAATCTAGATGTTGAATAACTGTTGGACTGGATAAGGTCCATGGACAAACACTTCGACTATGAAGAGGTAGATGAGGAGAAGAAGGTGAAGCAGGCAGTCACCAAATTAAAAGGGCATGCAGCACTATGGTGGGACGAACTACAGGCTGAGAGGAGAAGTAAAGGAAAACATAGGATAAAGAGTTGGGATAGGATGATAGCCAAATTGAAGGCTAAGTTCATACCCAAAGACTACCAAATCAATCTGTTCAGAAAGATACAGAACCTAAGACAGAAAGGAATGACAGTTAAGGAGTACACCGAGGAGTTCTACCGGCTGAACATCAGAACTGGACAATGGGACAGAGACGAAGAGAAAGTCGCCAGATATATAAATGGCTTGAGATATGAAATCCAAGATGAGATTAGCATGATGTCAGTGAGGATTGTGGAAGATGCTTATCAGTTTGCGCTGAAGGCAGAGGAGAAGCTGGTCAGAAAACAGAACTAGCGAGGAAGAGGTAAAATCTCGGTCCCAAGCAAAAGCAAGGTATTTAACCATGAATAAGCACATCAGTCTAAGGACGAGGATGAGAAACCACACAATCACTCAGAACGAGGAGGAAGTTCACGAGGAAGACAGAGTAGTGGAAGAAACTCTTCTAGAGGAAGAGGCAGAGGAGGAGTAAGGTGCTATAACTGTGGAAAGATAGGACACATGTCTTGGGAATGTCCTGAGAAGAAGAAGGAAGGAGGAGAATATCACATTTCAGAAGCACAATGAAAAGATGTTGAAGCAGAAGGAGCAGAGGATGGAGCATCCCTGATGTTGAGAAAAGTTCTCTTAAAACCAGAGGCAGAAATTGAAAAACCAGTGCAGAGAAATAGTCTCTTCAAGACAGCTTGCAAGACTAAGGATAAATTATGCAAGGTGATCATTGACAGTGGGAGTACTGACAACCTAGTATCCACAGAGATGGTGGAGAAATTGGAGCTGAAGACAACTGCACATCTAAGGCCATACAAAGTCTCATGGCTGCAAAAAGGACACCAGGTAACAATTGCTAAACAATGTCTGGTTGAAATTAAAATAGGAGGATATAAAGATGAAATCCTATGTGATGTAATTCCCATGGACGTATGCCACATTTTGTTGGGAAGACCATGGCAGTTTGACAGAAATGTCATTCATGATGGGAGGAAAAATACATACACATTGGATAAGAATGGTAGGACGCATATGTTGCTACCAATGGAGGAGAAGAGAGCGAAAGAGGAAACCAACACAAGCATACTTCTCATGAGTGGGAAGGAACTCCTGAAAGAAGTCAAGGAAGAACAGGAGATGAAATTAGTTGTGGTAAGAAAACCCAGAGTCATCCTTACGAGTACGTCAATGGATGATTTACCTGAAGAAGTTTAGGAGCTGCTGAATAATTTTGTTGATATAGTGGTGGATGAGCTACCAAACTCATTTCCACCCATTAGGAGTATTAGTCATCACATTGACTTGATACTAGAAGCAATCATGCCGAACAAGGCAGCGTATAGATTAACACCTCGAGAAAATGAGGAGGTGAAGAACCAAGTCCAAGGATTTATGGATAAGGGTTTAGTCAGAGAAAGTTTGAGCCCATGTGCAGTACCAACTATGTTAAGACCAAAGAAAGATGGAGGATGTAGAATGTGCATAGACTCGAGAGCCATCAACAAGATCACCATCATGTATAGATTCCCTTTACCGAGAATGGATGATTTAATGGATTGCTTAAGTGGAGAAAATTTCTTTTCTAAGATAGATCTGAAAAGTGTATATCACCAGATTAGGATGAGGGAAGGTGATGAATGGAAAGCAACCTTTAAGATGAATGAGGGTCTGTATGAGTGGCTAGTTATGCCATTTGACTTGACGAATGCCCCAAGTACTTTTATGAGGTTGATGAATGAAATTTTGAAAGATTTCATTGGCAAGTTCGTGGTTGTATATCTGGATGATATACTGATCTTTAGCAAGACTAAAGAGGAGAATTTGAGGCACCTAACGCTAGTAATGAGGAGGCTACAACAGGAGAAACTGTTAATCAATTTGAAGAAGTCCTCTTTTATGAAGACATAACTCATTTATTTGGGTTTCATGATCTCCTCGAATGAACTGAAGATGGATCCAGAGAAGGTGAAAGTGATCAGAGAATGGCCGTCACCAAGGAGCATGTTCGAGGTAAGGAGCTTTCATGGTTTAGTAAGTTTTTACAGAAAGTTCATTAGAGACTTCAGTGGAATTTGTGCACCAATGGTGGATATAGTGAAGAAGCGACACAAGTCCTTTAAATGGACAGAGGAGGCTGAAAGGAGCTTCAATATACTGAAGGAGAAGATAACAGAACGACCAATTCTAGTCTTGCCGAATTTTGGGAAGACATTTCAGGTAAGATGTGACACAAGTGGAGTTGCAGTAGGAGCAGTTCTGAGTCAGGACAATTGACCTGTTGCCTATTTCAGCGAGAATTTGAATGAGACTAAGAGGAAATACTCCACATATGACAAGGAGTTTTATGCCATAATTCAAGCTTTGAAGAAATGGAGGCATTATCTTGTCCCGCAAGAGTTTGTCTTGTACAGCGATAACCAAGCTTTACAATTCATAACCCGATAAGAAAAACTGAACCAGAGGCATGCAAAATGGGTTGAATTTATGCAAAATTTTACTTTTGTCATAAAACATATTGTTGGGAATGCTAACAAGGTTGTTGATGCGTTAAGCAGGAGATGTTTGATCATGCAGGAATTCCAGGTGAAGACCTTGGGGTTTGAACACCTTAAGGATATGTACTGTGATGATACAGATTTTAAGGAGGCCTACGAAGCATGTACAAGCCCTGCACTGAGAGATCAAAGTCAGTGGACAGAGTATATGGTTCAGGAAGGATTTTTGTTCAGAGGAAATCAATTGTGCATACCAATATGCTCAATGAGGGACAATCTTCTGAAGGAGAAGTATAGTGGAGGATTGGTTGGACATTTCGGCCACGATAAAACGTTTCCACAGTTGAGTCATTCATACTATTGGCTAGGTATGAGAATAGAGGTGATAAAATTTGTAAACAGATGTAGGATATGTCAACATGCAAAGGGGAAAAGACAAAACACTGGATTGTATCAACCATTGTCAATACCAGAGAGGCCTTGGGATGCAATGAGCATGGATTTTGTGTTGGGATTGCGAAGGACACAAAGAGGATTTGATTCCATATTTGTGGTGGTGGATAGATTTTCAAAGATGACACATTTCATCCCATGCCAGAAGACCAGTGATGCAACACATGTTGCAAATTTGTTTTTCAAAGAAGTTGTGAGACTTCACGGTCTACCCAGGAGCATTGTCTCAAACAGAGACACAAAATTTGTTGGTCACTTTTGGAGGAAGTTGTGGAAGAAGATGGGGACAGATTGATCCAGATGGATATCGATGGCCACCCACCTTTTCCAACTGGCTCAAAACAATTTTCTGACATTTTTGGCAATTTACTATTTTTAGCAATTTTTACTTACGGGGCCATTTTGAGGGCCTAAATGAAGGTTTTTCGGTATCAAGCTCCTCAATGATATCCAAAGGCATGATTGAGCCCCCAAAATGAATCTCCTTGATGATACCTTTTGAACAGGCTATCGCACGCCTAAAACGGAGATCGTATGAAAAAGTTACGACCCCGGGAAGTTGATGTACTAGCTTACCCAAACAGAGCCCACATGACTTTTGGTGTTTCATCTCCTAGGGTTAGGTTTTTGGATGTATAGGGTTTTTGGAATTCTTTCTTATTGTAAAAAGGCCTTAAGAGCCTCATTGTAACTTTCTTCTTGCGAATGCGCGCTGCCGTCACATCTCTTCTCAAAGATAAGCCGCCACCATTCCAACAAGCTTGTTTCCACTGCATTTTACAGTTTCATCTTATTTCGTTATTGAATAGAAAACCAATTTTACTGTATCTCTGTTATTTTGTGTTAAGAACCTGTTAATAATCTATATTCATTTCGTTCTGCTCATAAAATCTGGATCAGTGGTATCAGAGCGCTCTGCTCCTTGTCATCTTAATGTATGTCCCCAACGAGGTCGGTCTATAAAGAGTTGGGTCTCGAGCTTGTTTCTCTTGAGGACAGAAGCTCTCGCACGCCCAAGCGACCTCCCATGTGTGGAGAAAATAAATATGACGGGACAGGGATCATTTCAAACTGTTGATTGAGGAAGCTCTCATGCAATAGAGGAACGAGATGATGGATAGTTTCGCGCAAATCTTTCGGCGACTACCAACAGGGGATGCATCTTCTTCAAACGAAGGTGTCACCCCCTTCAAGGTACAAATGAACTTTGATATTCCTATATTTGAAGGTCAGATAGACGTAGATGCTATAGACAAGTGGTTGAATCTATTAGAAGGGTATTTTTCTGTTCATAAATTTTCGAATAGAGAAAAGATTACTTTTGCGCTCCTCAAAGTCGTTCCCCATGTCAAAGATTGGTGAGAAACTTTCTGTGAGCAAAAGGAAACAGAGGAAACCTCATTATTTTCAGTCACAACCACCTGGGAATCCTTCAGGGATGTTATTAAGGAACAATACTACCCTGTCGGAAGTTATGACGACCTATATACCAAATGGACCACACTGCGGCAAGAAAGAGACCAAGCAGTGCTAAATTTCACAAATATCTTCCATACCTTGCGCACCAAGTTGGGTATCAAAGATTCAGAGCGACATCTGGTGCTCAAGTATCGCGGTTCTCTGCATAGATACATCCAGACCAAAATGGAATTTCTAGACATCTCATCCTTGGGTGCGGCCTACTGATATGCCGTCAAAATCGAGCAGAAGCTCAAACAAAAGACGCGGTGATTTGGGCCTGGGAACCCCTCACAACAAAAGACAGGAAAGGGTGGCCCCAACCCACCGAACAAAGGAAAGAGAAAATATGGACAGTATCAAGACAACCAATACAAGACGCAAGCAAAGAAGGACACCAGAAAGACAAAGAAAGATACCAGGAAGTGGTGCGACTTCCATAAGAGCCCTTGGCATAACACTGTTGATTGTCACTCAAAGCAGTCGTTGGTGGCCGAAGTGAAAGCCTCTGAATCAGATGCAGATTTTGACTCCGAGACAGAACCAGAAAGGGGAAGACAGATCATTGACGCGGAACCTAGTGCCACCGTTGCTACCGCCAAGATCCATCTTGGTGAACCAGACGAGCCAAAAGAAGGAGAGCGCCTCTTCCATTCATAGATGTGGATAAAAGGCACCCCACTGCACTTCATCGTTGACATCGGTAGCCAGAAGAACCTCATCTCAGTAGAGGTTGTCAAGTGGTTAGCCTTGCCAACAACGCCGCACCCACAACCCTACACCATTGGATGGCTCTGCCAAGGAAGCGATCTTCGCATCGACCAACAGTGTCGACTGTCGTACGGCATCAAGCCCTTCAAAGACGAGGTATTGTGTGATGTTTCTCCTCTTGGAGTTTGTGATGTTCTTTTGGGCCAACCTTATTTATG